>NW_010576415.1:249308-263850 GCF_000705375.1 Tinamus guttatus | reverse complement strand
TTAGTCTGGAGAAGAGGAGGATCAGGGGAAACCTTACTGCTCTCTACAACTATCTGAAAGGAGGATGTGGTGAGGCAGTGGTTGGTCTCTTATCCAAAATAACTACTGATAGGACAAGAGGAAATGGCCTCAAGTTACTCCAGGCAAGGTTCAAAATCAATATTAGGAAAAAATCCTACATGGAAAGAGTAGTCAAGCATTGGAATGGGCTGCCCAGGGACGTGGTGGAGTCACTGTCTCAAGAAATATGTAGCTGAGGTACTTCTTAGGGACATGATTTAGCAGACATGATGGTGAAGGGCTTACGGTTGAACTCTATCTCAAAGGACTTTTACAACCATTATGATTCTATGATTCTACAGTACAGACAAAGATGCAGCATGAGGCTGTGCAGTCTCCGCTGCTATGCAGTCCTAAAGGAGTCTGTTCCAGAGACAAGTTTCGAACTTTGATGGTGAAATTCATCCCCTCCCCGTGCCTCATTGGTACAAAATGGATGTTTTCAATTTTAAAAGTTGGCTTAATTTCCCAGTTCTAAAATTTTGAGCAAAACTCAATTTTAGATTCATTGACTGATGTCATGCTTACTGAGACATACTGAAAGGAAAAGGGAAAAACAAGCCCACTCATATATAATATAGAGACATGATTCAGTGACCATAAAATATTTTAAGAAGGAAGTAAACAGTATTTCCACTAAGAGAAAACAAGAATGTTTTTCCCTTTGTTCTAGTACATGGAATTGTTTAAAAGATACTGAAATAAGAGTTCAAGATACTGTGCTTGAAGGCTAATGGTGATTTTCAAATGTCTAAAGGCATAAACAGAAAAAAATGCTAAACTTAGAAGTGATTTCTTGGCTAAAAGCAAACAAGGAGAATAAAAAATATCCTTCAGAATAAAAATGCTGACAATATATTTTTATTTAATTTTAATCAACAAAGACTAAATACAAAATTATTTTAAAATTTTCTTGTATTGTATTGTATGCCATATCTTTCTACAGAAATTCTAAATTCACTGATTCCATAAAACTAAGCTCAAGTTCAAACAAATAATTTTGTGTTTGATTCAAATTTGAGATGTGGTTTTTGCAATTAAATTATTTGCACTACAACAAATAAAGTAGTGGATTTACATCCGGTGGAATTAAAGCAACCATAGCGATAGCAAACATTAACTCACCATTTATAGTGAAACAGTAAGATAATTTATATATGGTATGTCATTCTTTAATATTTTGATTTTGCAGAATGATAGAAAGCAAATATTACTTTTATTTTACAAACACCTTGAGAAATTAAAATTGCATGTTAGATCAGCCAGCTACTAGGAAAATCATAAATCCATCTCCACAAAGAGGATACCAGTATCTAATGTGACGTGCTTGTGATTTAGGGTGCTATTGAATCTAACTGTGAATACCTTTTTGCAGTGAAAATACTTGCTAGTTTTTATATTTTTAGCAAGTTTTTAATACATTTTTAAAGTTTTGAATATAACACAGAATTTTCTTAGAGCTTGTTTGTCATGGGTTAAATGAAAGACCCCTCACAAAACCAGACATATATAATGTATTTCACTTTTCATTGAAAAAGGATTTCATCCAGTGATATTTTGTTGGAGTGTTTTGTTCTGGACTAGTACTCACGGAATTAGTAAACAAAATAAGGATGTGTATGTCATACAATGCAGAGCCATCACCATATTCACAACAGTATTTCCATCTTTCCTGTACGTTTTTATAAATAATTGAGTTGCATTGTTGGCTGAGGCTGTATGTTCTTAGCAAGAAAATCAAAACATTGCATGCCTTTGCTACCATCCATTATTCACGCTTTGTATGCAATCAAATAATTAGCTGCAAATTAAGCAATTTGCATAAACTACAGTACCAGCTCAACAAAAGATGTCATGTTTAAAGAGAGCGGCTTTAGCATATGTGACTCAAAAATATATCGCTGAAGTACTTGTTTCTGTATCTTCTCAGCTGATTTTTTTTTTCCTTACTGGCACATTTAAAATGCTAAAGTTATTTCGAAATGGCCTTGGTACAATGAGGTATTTTATTTAATTTCATTGTCTTTTTTTTTTTTTTTTTTAGCTAAAAATCCAAAAAGATGCCACTTCATGTTGTCACCACTGCTATCCTTGCAAAAACTAATTAAAAAAAAAAAAAGTGAGCTTTATTTTCAAGAGATGATTTAATGATGAGAAGAGCTTGGGGGCAAGAGCATCTTAAGATATTCTGTCCCCTTCTTTGCAGTGGTAACAGGAGCTGGAATTACTCATTTTAAAACCTGAATCAGTTTGCTGCTCCCACTCAGTGAGTGAGTGCACCAGCAGCTGTTGCCAATACAACAGTGAAGGCTTCAGAGGCGGGAATGACAAATGGTAGTTGCAGGAGATGGAAAGGGAGGTAGGCATATCGTAGGCCAGGATTCCTTGACATTCTGTATCACACAGTTCTGGCATAGTACATATTTTATAAATGAATCGTCTGTACAACACATGCATTTGGAGGGCAAGAAGGGGAATGAAAGCATGAAGGTTTTCTTGGAATACTTTGACAAAAATATAAGGAATTTGGAAATGCCTGATTTAGCACTCTCTTCAAAAACACATAGTGATGAATCTAAATGAATAACTGCACTTTTCCACTGGAGTTCATGGTTTGTAAAGCTGTCACTGCTGACACTTGGTTGATAACACTGGGGAAATGGCCGCTCACAGCACAACAAGAATGCAGATTGAATTGCTTTGACTATAGGTGTCTTGGGAGCTTACTAAACATTTTATCCAGGAATGAAGTCATGTCACTTCTGTAAAGAACCAGAAAAGCTACTCTCTCACATAGATCATAGTCTCTACATCTCTTAGACTACTGATCTCAGTTCTATTCAATGAAAACAAGCCTACCTGAATTAACAGCTGCACCAATTGTCACTGGAAGCACTTTTAAATTAATTTGCACTGCCTATAGTTCCTTGTTGAAAAGACAAAAGTTGATTCTAAAAGTAGTTGAATTAACATGCAGAAAATAATTGAGAAATAATAAATTTCTAACTTTAGTTTAGCAGGAATTATCCCTTGCACATAGAGAGCTCCTTGGGCATTTAAAAACAAGTGAAATTAAATCAGAAACACTCCTACTACTTTCTGAAATGTAAGTCTTTCACATTTTTATTACCTAGCTGTTACTTCACATCCAGAAAGTGGATAAATGCTTGGGGAAAATATAAATATGCATTGAAAATTCAGGTCTTTTTTCATAATGCTAAAATTTTGCTGTTAATGCTGCATCACTCTCTAGTGTTCAAATTTCACGATCAAAATATTTTAGTAGCCATTTCATGTGCATTTAGTAGAGGTATGACTTTTAAAATTGGTTAACTTTAGTGGCCTAATCAAAATGAAGATCTAACAAGGACTGGATCTCCTAATCTCCAGGTCCAAGCCTGAACAGCTGGGATAGAAAAGGGAGAAAATGTTAGATAGTATAATGAATAAAGTCCTGAAACTGGGCTTTAATAGGTGATTTAATAATTGAGCAGGCTGCTTACCAAATCAGACCGAACCTCTGCCAACAGGACTGTGCTTTTGATAGCTGGGGAATTAGAATATCCTTTTTGGAAAAAAGAGTCAGAGTAAAGTTTTGCCAGATATACATACTGGAATAAGATCCAAAATCAGAATTAAACTATGAAATAATTCTGTCCATGTACAAACAATTCATTTGAATTGTTTTTTTGCATTGACAAAAGTCAATGTATTCGACATATACAAAGCAGAGGAAAATCATGAACTATTCTTCCAGTAAATCTGTAGTTCTGTGGTGCCTGGAATATTCCTCTGATGCACAGTTACTTTTCCACTTCGCCTTTCATTCACATACATGCATCTGAGTAAATTACTTGTGTTTGCATTTAAGAAAAGGAAAAATGAGAGTAGAGATCTATTTGAGCAATATTAATTGTAAGACTTTTAAATATATTTTTATATATTAAATATACAATTAATTAATTAATTACAAATGCTATTACATTATATCACCTAAAGGGAATATGAAACAAAGACAGAAAATGGCTATCTAAATAGTTCTCTCATACAAGGGCATCAAGGTAGTTTGAATCCTAGGTTCTCTACATTAGAGCTCTTCTGACTTACTCCTGAAAATGGAGCACAAAATTTTGTGTAGATTGTGTAGAAATTTACAGAACAGAATAACAGAATGATAGAATAGCTGAGGTTGGCACAGACTTCTGCAGATCATCTGGTTAAAACCCCCTGCTCAAGCAGGGTCACCTAGAGCACATTGCCCAGGACCCTGTCCAGATGGTTTTTGAATATCTGCAAGAATGGAGATTCCACAACCTCTCTGGGCAACTTGTTCCAGTGTTCACTCAGTGTTTAACTTGTTTTGTCTTTCAGTTTGTGCCCATTGCCTCTCATCCTGGCACCATTGAGAAGAATCTGGCATGTCCTCTTTACACCCTTTCATCTTATACTTGAATACATAGATAAGACCCCCCCTCAGGCTTCCCTTCTCCAGGCTGAACAGTCCTAGTTCTCTCAGCCTCTGCTTGTATGAGAGCTGTTCCATTCCCTTAATCATATTTGTCGGCCTTTGCTGGATTCACAGTAATCAATCCATGTCTTACTTGTACTAGGGAGCCCAGAACTGGAAAAGAAATCTTTATTTTTTATATAAATTATAAATTTTAGAAATCTCATAATCACTTAACTAATGATAAAATAGTATGATGGAGAACACTAATTGGAGAAAGGGAAGATAGCCAAACATGATAAAGAATCTACTTACTCATGTTTGACATTGAAGGATTTTAATATATTAAGCTTTTTATTTCTATTCTGTTTTATTCAGAGTTTTTAGATCAAAGTAGAAATGTAATTTGGGGGTTAAGAAACTAGAACTATATCAAACATTAATATATTGTGATGCTATACCTAAAAGTGCAAAATTTAGTTGTGTTCTCAAGAATCATTTCTCCTACTTAAGAGAATATGTCTATGGAAATCACACTATATATTATGAAATTCAAGAAAAAATATTTTAAAAGAGTAAAGAAGAAATAGGATTAAAAATATATATCTTTTTGCTATGGTTCTATGTCACTTTAAAATCTCAGCTTATTGGAATCTGCCAGCCTGCGGTAATACATTATCTTTATTCATTAGGACCAAAAACTCTTGATTCACTTGTTAAATGAACACATCTGAGAATACCCAATTTTGAAACTAATTGAAAACTTTAGAAACTTTTTTACTACATTACACTACATTATTTTCTTTCTTTCTTTCTTTCTTTCTTTCTTTCTTTCTTTCTTTCTTTCTTTCTCTCTTTCTCTCTTTCTCTCTTTCTTTCTTTCTTTCTTTCTCTCTTTCTCTCTCTCTCTCTCTCTCTCTTTCTTTCTTTCTCTTTCTTTCTTTCTTTCTTTCTTTCTTTCTTTCTTTCTTTCTTTCTTTCTTTCTTTCTTTCTTTCTTTCTTTCTTTCTTTCTTTCTTTCTTTCTTTCTTTCTTCTTTCTCTTTCTTTCTTTTCTTTCTTTTCTTTCATTTATATTATATCTTACAGTAAATTAGGTTGTTATGCCACTCTGCAGAACATCAGTCCACAAAGAATCACTGCTGTGTAACACAACCAACTCTGTTCAGAAATCCCCTGTTCAATAGACATCACTAGCCTGCCTTCATAGTGCTCTGCTCTGTCTATTGATGTTCATGTAAGTTAAAAAAAAACCCTAACTAGATATTTGAGCAACACCTTAGCACGTAGTAGTTCTTGGTGGATTGTTTTAACAGCCTTAGAAATACTGAGATTTGATTTCACTGAAGATTGAGTTCCTTTTTCTATTAGTTCATATAGTAATGAACTAACAATAATTTAAAATGTTCATTTTGTAATGCTTAACTACAGATTCTTCCAGCTTCACCAGCATGGTCAGTGTGTTTTTGTATTTCAGAATAACAAGCAAAGAACAGCAAATGAAGGTGATGAAGGCGGTGTAGGAATGCTTCATAAATCTATGCCTAAGCTAAATCAACAAATCGGTCTTCACAGGAAACGTCACCATAACAATAAATAAATATAGGGATCTTCTGGAATTTATTTTTGTTATAGAGCAAAATATGAACCTGTCTGTGTATGTGGGAAAAACGTCCCAGAAACAGAACAACAGGCATATTTAGCAGGTTCTTTGCTGATCAGATGTGTGACATGAAAACCTATGAAGATAAAAATCAGTATTAAAAAACACCTTTATGGTAAGTCCACATCCTGAAGTTGAGGAAACCTTTGCCAATATTTACAACAGAAGAAGTCTTTTTTTCCCCCAAAGATGCCTATACCTACAGTTCCTATATGCAGTGATTGAAGTGTTTTCTGTCTCTCAAAGCTGAGCTTTGAATGTGAATAGTTAATCATTAATAACTAAGACCTGGCATTTTGACCCTCATTTTTAGCTTTTCGTTTTTTTAAAGCTGTTTTAAGGAGTAAAACTCACATGGAGTTTTGTGATTGAAAGTTATGCTCACCATTCTTCATTCTAAAGATACTCTTCTCTTCATTGAAAAATTGCTAAGAAATTCTTACCACTTGCAGTTGACCTACACTTTTAGATAATGATCTTTTCTATTCCTTTACTCCTCTGATGGAAGTAAGTTCTCTAAAAGAGAACCCAGAAGACAGGTTCCTTAATTATGGATCATAATTTTATATCAGAATTACATTTTAAATCAGGTATCTCCTCGAACATTATATAGACAAAGCTAAATAGTTAAGGTCAAATTTCTCATTTTCATCAAGATGATATTTAAAATTTATCACGAAACAACTTGCAGAGGGGAAGAGTTCATTAGACTTAAGACACTTATGGGAAGCACGAATAAAATATATAGAATAAGATACTCAAAGAATTTCTTTGTTTTGAGACTCAAAAAGTCTTATGTCATCAGATAATTAGGTACTTTCTCTGACAAATAAGAATTTGGTCTATTTTAGTTTTAAATGTTCTGAAATAGTTGCCTTTTGACATTTTCCTTATTAAACTCTAGAATGAAATTACACACTTTTTAAGAAATATTTTTGAAATTGCTTCATCAAATAAAAATTACCGTGTGAAATACAGAAGTAGAAGTCTTCTATTATTATTTAAAAAGTGAATCCTTTCTTGTACTATTTTCTAACAAACTTTGCTAGGGCAAGGTTTAGACACTTGGGTTAGCTCATTTTTTACAGATTAATTTCAAACCTCTTCTGCACACCTCTTATGTGACAATGTATAGCTAATTAGACAAATCTTTCCCCACCTAAAATGGTCTAAGATTCTTCTGCACTATACATATTTGAAGAAAAAATAAACAGACACCAGGAAAATAAATATGAGGATCAAGAATGAAAAACATATGAAGAACACAGAAAATTTATTATACAATCAATGAATTTTGCAATATTTTAAAATATCCAATATCCAATAATAACATAACAAATAACCTAGTTATGTATTGATGGCTCTTATTTTCTTTGAAAATTTATTCAGATCTTCTCCTCTTTTGCCAAACCTAGTAGTCTAGTCTAACTTACCATTTTGACCAGTCATATATGATATCTAAAAAGACATATATTAAAGATCATCAAAAGCTTGAGATTTAAACTAGGTCTCAGACTTGAATGCTAATGGTAGCAGAATTAATTTTTTAGGTTTTTTTGAGGTTTCTATCATTTGAAAATCTGACTGCTGCAAGACTCTCCACCGGAAGCTAACAAAGAACGGCAAAATCGTGAGGGATCAATGCTGATTTTAAATATGTACAGCTCATATCACACTATAGTTATTGCATTCTGAAAATGGCACTAAATATAATAATATGGATAGATTTTTTCCATAGTATTTCATTAAAAAAATCTTGAATATCTGAAATCAAAATTAGGTCCAATCTATTTTGCTAAATTATTTGAAAATGCTACTGATGTTAAAATCTGATGAACGCATACTGAGAAAACAATTCAATTAGCTCAAAGATCAATTCAATAGAATTTTACACAATATGCCATCAAAGGCCGACTATGGAATAAATGAATATGCTACCTCAAGAAATAATTTCCAGAGAATTATATACTTTATTAAACTCTTTCAAATACAACATAGAGTTTCAAGAAAGGGGTAAATCTTTAACCTGCACTGCTGTGAAATTAAATAGCTATGTGACCTCCATCACCACCATTTGAATGCCAGACCTGTTTACTAGCTTGCCTTTTTTTCCTTTTTTTATTTCTTTTATTTTATTTTTTTTCTTTTTTTTTCCTTTTTTTTTTTTTTTTTTTTTCGATGGAGGGGTACAAATGGGTAACAGAGTGAAAAACAAGGGAATTTGTTCCATGGCAGACACTTTATGCTTTGCTTTTACACACAAAGGAATTATGTGTATTACTGAATAGCTTAGTGACCACATTTTTCTATCAACTCACCGGACTGAGCTCTTTCAGTATTGACAGCATTATGGACATAGTTTTCCAATTAAAGGTGACTTGATTGTTTGCTTATCTATATCCTAATGATTTTGAATTAGAATGATATTCTAAAGATTTCTTGTGACTAATAGTTCTTGAAGTTTACTTTCTTCTGGAGTAAAGAGCCATTAACCTCATTCCATCTTCAGAATTTTGAAACTGTATATCAAATCCTGCAAAGACATTTGCATTCCCACCTAAATTGCTGTCTTAACACTTTCAACAATCTTATGAGGAAAGACTAAGTAAACTGGGCCTGTTTAGGCTAGCTAGACAGAAGATTGAGAAGGGACCTGATCAATATGTATAAATACCTGAGGGGAGAATGTAAAGAGGATGAGGCTAAACTCTTCTTGGTGGTGGTCAGTGAACAGGAAAAGGTGAAAATTGAAACACAGAAAGTTTCGTCTCCATATGAGGAAGAACTTCTTTACTGTGAGGGCGACAGAGCCCTGGAACAGGCTCCCCAGAGAGGTTGTGGAGTCTCCTTCTCTGGAGATCTTCCAAACTCACTTGAATGCCACCCTGTACCATGTGCTCTGAGTGTCTCTGCTTGAGAAGGGAGGTTGGACTAGATGATCTCTAGAGGTCCCTTCAACTTCAGTCATTCTGTGATTCTATGATTCTGTGATTTTTTTTTATCAAAAAAAAAAGTTTAGTATTATCTCTTGCTAGCATTTAGTACATATCTCAAATACACGCCTAACAAAACCTAAGCAAAATACTACTTTCCGAGTTTTTCCCATATCATGTTTAGCTTTTTGCCTCACAAAGAAAAGGCATTATTATTAAACTGATTGAACTATGCATTTAAGAATTCACATAGTATGATGTATAAAATCTCACTGCTGTATTTGAGATGGAGAAAAGCAGCCTGAAGGCAGTAATGTGCTAAATAAGGTCCATAGCTGAAAGATGTTCTACATCTCTGAAATATAAAATGAAGTAGAGGGAGATGGCAGGAAGAGAAGCATTTGTAGCAGCCAACAATATCAAACAGTCTTGTAAGAGGCATATATTCAAGATTAATGTACTCCACCCCAGAATGACACAAGGTTTTCTTAGTAATGCCTTTTTTTTTCTCCCTCTTTGTTTATTGTTTGAAGGAGAAAGGAGTGGAATCTGCCTTCTTAGAAATCATTTGGAAGGAATTAAGACACCTAAGTGTCCAGTCAAAACCCTGTGTTTGAAGTGACTAATCAAAGCATGCAATATGGTCGCTCAGTTATTAACTATAAAAGAAATATTTTCTTACCCTTTCATTTTAGTCACATGGCCAGGTGTTTGGATGGAATAAATGTGCATGATTTTAGAATCAGAAATTGGCACAGGCACAGTGTGATCCTCCTGAGCTTTCAGTGGTGAGAACATTTGTGCCATGTATTTAGCAATAAACAGATGTTATAAATTGAACATGTGCTCAGGATTGCTACTGGCATAACCTGAATATGGTCTTGACTACAGGTAAATAGATTTAGCTCTAGGAACATGAGCAGATGTCATGAGGCCTTTGAAACCTGTCTGCTTTTGATTTAAGGTCAGATTGGTAGTATCATGATATGTTTTTAAAGATGTGTGAGGATGTAATCTAAAGACTAGGAGTTCTAAATAATTTTCAGGTAGTTGTGGACGAGCAGAAAGCTTTTCTCAAGGTTTGATCTATCACTGAAAATAGAATACTTTTAGTGACTAGAATTACTGATACAGCAAGAGTTGGCATATTTGCCATGTTCAGTCATTTATCAAGCACCAGATTGTGCAGGAGAACAGCTGATTGTTTTGAGGTGTCAGAGAGAAAGAATATAAAATCATGGGAAAAAATGCACAGAAAAGACTTTGGGCAGCCATCTTACCTATATCCTCCTGTGGATTCTACAGGATCCAAAAGGCTAAAAACAGTTACTGAAACACATAACTATTTTTATATTGAGGTATTTGGTGCAAGTTCTTCACAGAACAGTTTCGAATCATTGTTATATAGATCTGTATACTCAAAACTTTTAAAAGGTTTGGAGACCGGTGACTGCGACCTTGAATCGGGAGCTTCAGAGTTTGACACAATAAAGGAAGATCCAGGAATTGATCATTTTGATCCTGAATGCATAGAAAGGCAAGGCAAGATAACGACAAGGTAAAACCATAAATGACACATAACTACAGCAAAACACAGTTTCTCTCACAGCTGAAAGGTTACTTAAATTGGAAATTCATTAAAGTAGAAGAGATCTCATAGAACACGAATTAACTTTAGTCTGGAAAAAGAATTTTACAATCTGGGGATTTCTGATAAAGAATTCCAATTTATTTTTCCAAGACTGCTACAATAACATCAGTGATATATCTGTAATAAAGATTGAAAGTATACAGGCCCTCCAGATTCAGCTTGGTATAGCATTTTGTGAATGAGCTCTGGCAATACTGCATTAAGCATTATTATAGTCCCAAAACTTGAGGTACAATGTCACTTATCAGGACAAAAAGGATAGAGTCATCTGAAGGACACAGGAATCAGTAAGCATAGTCTTACACAGTCAGGTGGACTATAACATGAAAGTCACACACAGGCACTGATAATGGAGTAAATGTTAAACAACAAGGTAAGAGAAGCAAAAACTAAGATTAACTATTAACTGGAAACATTTTTGGACTTCATGCTACTATATTATGAAATATTAAATTATTATTTCTATTACTATGTGTTTACAGAATTTGAGAATTTTGCTTCTAAAAAGTACACTTACAGTAAGGACTATTTCAGTCTATTAAGTTATGTTAAAGTACTGCATCTGGCTATATGGTCTCCATAGATTATATCTAACAACTCATTTAAAAGGTAGAGTTGCCAAACAGAAAAATTATTCATCTCCTGTGAGCTAGGTCCAAAGAACATTAATCCTACTTAGAAGTTATCACCAGATAAAAGTTAAGAGATTTACGTTCAGGTCATGATGGATATCCTTAATTTAACTAATGGGCACAAACTTTGTCTCCTTAGACTCTTTTTGTCTGCCAAGGAACTTAACCTAAGAGAAAAAGAGGAACCTTATTCTATCACATTTTTACAATTATAACTTCGTTAAAAATAGTCCTTTAAGTGAGAGATACAGCCAAAGAATTTGACAATTTCCAAGGTAGAGATCAGCACAATCACAGTCCTGAATCATGAACTGAGCTTACAGATATACAAACACATACACACAACAGAGAGATTTCACAATAAACAATAAGGAAAGTTTATCATTTGTGAATTTGTGAATTAGTTCCTAGGTCTTCTATGAAGAATGACTAGTTAGGTGATGGTGGTTATGCAGACCACATCACTTCAAGAATTCTCTTTTTTTTTCCAGAGTAGGTATCCAAAATAATATTTGCACAATATATTTGTCAATCTAGCCAGGTCTGATTGAAACAGAAAAGAACGTTTATTTTTATTTTTATTTTTATTATGATTTCTTTTAAATACTTTAAATGGAGTATTAGGTGCACTAAGTGCATACTTGAAGAAATGATATGTTAAGAAATACTTGCAATATCATCTTGTCTCTCAGCTACTAAAATTCGGCTTTGATCTCTGAGTGGAACCAAAGTGTTTTCAGGGCCACTAAATAAAACATGTGCAGGTCAATCCTGGGGAAAAAATATATATTCATTATTCTTCTCTCTTCTCAAATTATGCATTATTCTTCTGTCAAACAAGAAGAAATTAGAACTTTTCTCAAAAAGAGCTGCTTCATCAGTCATCTTCACCATCACAAATCAAAACCTTAAGAAAATGTTCCATGGGCAAGATGTCTGAAGATTTTTATTTTTATCCCTTTCATTTGACTGCCTGTCTAAATTTAGAGCTTCCTATAGTAGCCCTATTTGCAGACAGACACCTATACCGATTTGGCTCACTCTGTCACTAGATAAACCTTTTCTGGTCAAACAGCACAGCTCTAGTTTCATTGTTCCCTCTCCAGAACATTATGCTGTGTGGAATTACGCAATTGCTCTTCTGCACCAAAAGAACTCTGTTTTATGATCCTGTTCTGACTTGCTTTTCAACATCAATGTCGTGCTGCAAGGAAGGAGAAAGAAAAATTAAGTAGTTGGTGGTGTCAGCAAAGATGTGAATGAGGCAAAGGTTTGGCACCCTTTTAGACTAAGATGTCTTTATGAGTGCATTGGCAAGAGTGAGTATTTGATTGAGGAGGATGATTTCTAGAGCTTTAAATAGAAAAGAAAAATGTACTGGAGGTACAATGAGAGAAACCTTTTTAAGGATAGATAGGGATTCAGACAATGAGGTTATTTCTTCATTATTTAATAGTATCTGCTCTTATTTCAAATGGAAGATTTTAGCATGATGATGCCAGTGGATGTCCAAGCCATTATTTTTACTGCCATTAGCACAAAATGCCCTTTTTGCTTTGGAAAGTTTCTACAGTACTGATGCTAAGCAACGAATCCAGAAAATAAATTTTGGAATTGGCATCAATCATCTACAATGTTTATGTCTTATAAACTATCACAGAATCACAGAATGGCTGAGGTTGGAAGGGACCTCTAAAGATCATCTAGTCCAACCCTCCTGCTCCAGCAGGGACACCTAGAGCACGTGACACAGGGTCACATCCAGGCGAGTCTGGAAGATCTCCAGAGAAGGAGATTCCATGAGCTTTCTGGGCAGCTCTGTCACTCTCACAGTAAAGAAGTTCTTCCTCATATGGAGATGGAACATCCTGTGTTTCAACTTGCGCCCACTACTCCTTTTTTTATCACTGCCAGTACTGAGAAGAGTTTGGCCCCATCCTCCCTACATTCGCCCCTCAGGTATTTATATATATTGATCAGATCTCCTCTCAGTTTTCTCTTCTCCAGGTTAAACAGGCCCAGCTCGCTTAGCCTTTCCTCATAAGATAGATGCTACAGTCTCGTAACTATCTTTGCCGCTCTACACTGTACTCTCTCTAGAAACTCCATGTCCTTCTTGTGCAGAACTGCACACAATACTCCAGATGCGGCCTTGCCAGAGGTGAGGCTAAATTCTTTAGCAACCTGATGTATAACTTAAAGGGATGAGGGAATGCAATGAAAAATATGTTAATTCTTCTATTTCAAGATTTTTAAAGTCAATAAATCCTGAATATAAGATTGGTTCTTAGTGAGTACTTCTGTGAGCTGTTACTCTTCTCTGAGAAGAATCAGAGAGAATTTTGATTACAGTCCTGACATATTCAACTCATGCCATACTGCATATTATGCACATTGAATATACATAAAGTTGAAGAGTATTAATATTGTGTGGTAATTCTTATTATAGTAAGAAACTATTTTTTTTGAAATAAATGTGCAGCAAGGCTCACAGATAACTTTTATTACAGAGAACGGAGTGCTTCTTATTGGTGTTGAAATGTCATAAAAAAAAGGTTATTCATTGTTCACTATTCAGTAACACAAAATTATTCAATAACACACAATGGCATCAAGGACAGTTTGAACTGAGGTATCAAAACTAAATTAATATATATGTCTGCATCCTAAACATTTGGAAAACAAATCATATTTCCTATAATTTGCCATAGGCCATATTCATCAATTTTTTCTTTAATTGTTAATGCATTCATTTTCATTGAATCAAATTATACATATGCTTTTAAATACTCACATGGAATTGTAGCAGGAACTGCCACAGAAGACCCACACTGCTTACTGCTTTCCTTCAAGTTTTTCTTTAAATCCCATCACAGTTCCCGGGTCTTTTAGAATGACCTTCCCCAGTGACAGCAATTGTGAAAAAGGAAGCTTCAAGTCAACTATTGATACAAACTGTAGTGAGTAGTGCAGCGTGTTAGATGTCCCTAGCTTTGACCTGAATGGGAAATTTGGTTGAAATCAGTTATGAGAATCAGGAAATAGAAAGAGAGAACGCAGTAGTTGCCATGGAAGAGAGAGGTAAATGGAGCAACAAGCTGAATGTAGACAGGGAGAAGCAGCTATCTAGGAGAGATGCTTACCATAATAATAAGAG
>NW_010576415.1:190993-249273 GCF_000705375.1 Tinamus guttatus | reverse complement strand
TGGATTCCTCATTTATGCACTCAGAGCACAATCAATAAGACTTGCAGGCACATGAGCTCAATGACCATGCAAAGTACAATTGATCTGAGTATTCACAGTGGCTGTTGCTTTTAAAAGTTCAGACTTGCAAAAGTGTGGGAAGCAGATGCATAGAAATCCGTGCACATACCTGTAATCACAGTGGCAGGACAGTGGATTACTGCCCTAGATGTTTTTCACTGCACTCATATATACAGTAAAATGAGTCATTCTATACAGGATAACACAGGATTCTAACAAGCATCATCCAGCTTGTTCATAAGTGTTGTTCCTCTCACCAGCTGTTTGTTTATTATATCATATCAATAGACAATTGGGGGCTGAAGAGATTGAAAAAAGGATGCATTTGTCCTTATTTATATTTTGAAACAGAATGCTTCCCTAGTATAACAATTCTTCATTACAAGAGTAATTAATACATGGATTAAAATATATTAGTAATTCACATTATCCATGCATTAGTGTGATATTTTCTGGCTTTATTGTTGGATTATTCCTTGTGGCATTTTGCATTCCTAAGCAGCATGTTTCATGTCAGAAAAAAATGTTGTTAATTTTAGTAATCCAGATAGATAGATATTTGCAATGCCTGTACTGCAAAAGGCTCCCTGGAGAAGCCAGAATGTTATCTATGATGATGATAGATATAGCAAAATTATATATTTGACTGGTTTGGCAAGGCATGGTATAGGATTTGCATACTCATGATTTTCAATATTTGTTTGCTTTTTAATGTATGGCTTTTATTATCAAGTTAATATATTCTTATTTATGTATTTATTTGGAAAGATTTCCTTGGGTTTATAGTGCATGATTTCATCTTTTTCATACAGCATCACTTTCATCACATTTGTAAGCTGTAAATACATTATGTAATTTACACTAATGACCTATAAGGATGGGTTGCTGTGTTGATACATAAAGGTGATACAAAGAATGAGGTTGCCTTCCAATTCAAAACTGAAATGTAGTTTCAATGTGTTTTCACGAATCAATAATAATAATAATAAATCACTCATTGGACTCCTTATCATTAAATAGGAACTTTAAATATCTGCTAGGTCCAATCTGCAATTATTGGTCATAAGTGAGAATGTACATCCTGACTGTATACTTCTATTAGGTAGGTACGAAGTAAAATTCATCATTTTAGTAATGTACAGAGTAATTATCAGAAATTGATTTGCTTCTATTTGAAATTGATTTCCAGTCACTTGCAAACCTCAGCTATGAAAATATATTTTGAGATTTGGCACTGCATTTCAGGACACACTCATCTTTACAATAGGCCAATTTTGAATAACCCTGAAATTTGAAGACAGCAGCAGGCAGCAGCGTATTCATTAGCTCATGGTTTTGCCACATATGACAGCTAAAATTAATTTCAGAGAAACTTAAAAAAAAAGCCTCTGTAAATAGTGATGTACACATATGATAAGCTTAGGTGTCTACATCATACTAAAATAAATTAATATTTAAGTTAAAGATGAATAATATACTTTTTGAAATATCTTACCTTGACCCAATTTATTTAGCTGCTCTTCCAATAAATTGTATAGTTGTCTAATTGGAAAAAAAAAAAAGATTTGCAAAAGCAAAAGCTATCAAATATTAAGGATGTACTACTATCTTACATTGACTGTTTAAAAAAAGGTAAGAACAGGATTTTTTTACAAGTGAAACTGTTACCTGAGAAATTCCATGGTGTTATATGTGGGGACCTGAATTTTTAAGTACATTCATAGGTGATCTGGGAAAGGGGCTTAATAAAGAAGGGAAAAATCAGGAGGTATCAAAATTATTCAGAATTAAGAATAAAGTTGCTGGCAAAGAGTTGCAGAGGGTTTTATTATACCAAGTGACTGGTCCATAAATGAGAGGAAAAAATCAATGTAATAAGTGCAAAACAAAACTTTGGAAAAAGTCAGACTTAAGTATACACATATGATCATGGTGGCTGAATTAACACATGAATAAAAGTCTTAGAATCATTGTGGTCAATCTTATGTAAACAGCAGTGCTTAGCAGCAATCAAAATTGCCTTATAGCAAGGCACATGGTATAAGACAAAATCATAAAACATTATTTTGGCATTTTATATTATTCACCTGTACCTTGAATGTTGAATATTTTTTTCAGATTTCTCTAATGCAAAAGAGCAAATTAAAAATAGAAAAAAAAAAAAAAAGGACAAGATTTGTATATGAGGAAAGATTAAATCAGCCAGCATTCTTCATCTACAAAAAGAAATGATTGAAGGAGAATGTATGATTGCAATATAAGGACATATCAGTAATGTAGGGAAGGTGAAAAAAGAAACATTATTCACTCTGTTCCACATAAATACAACAACAACAACACAAAGAGGAATCAAAAAGAGTATTCAAGGAGCATTCTTGAAATAATTCAAAAGGTTGATTTTTTTTCCCACTCATAATGTGGAATTTATTGGTACATGCTGTGCCAAAGTCACTGCGGTTGCAGTTGCTAAGGGCTATCAAACACAAGGATGAAGAAGCAATCTCCAGTTCAGAAGGTCCTAAGCAATACGATATCAGAAGCTCTAAGGGAAGTTTTGAGGGAGTAATGAATACTAATGGAAATATTAAGTTACCTTGCATCTGCAACTGGCCACTGTCTAACACAAGATGCTGGACTTTTATTCCACCCATTGCCATTGGAACTGTGGACTGTGAAGAACTAAGTTTTCTTCACAGTCTGTCTCTTTCTTGCAGGAAGTAAAGACAGTATTTCACTGGCACATTTTTCATATGGGACTGTATATGAGTAAAACGAATCAACCAAAACATAAAATTTGGATTGTTCTATCAGCAAGCATATGGAAAGGACTTTTACAGTGACTGTGAATTATACCAATAATCCTAAATGATCACCATGTTGCAATCAGTTACAGTGAGTGATAGAGATTAAATGCTAAGTAACCCCATCCCTTTGAACTAAATTTACAACTTCAGTATAAATCCTAATTTTTCTTAATATCCACAATCTAAATACATCTGCACAGTGCCGTGGCAAATACTATACTGTTATACACATTTTAAGACTATCACTGAACTTCAGACGTCAAAAAACTGAACATAGATGAGTTACGATTAATTTAATTTTGTACAAGGCACAGACTTTTTTTCCCCTGAAACATGCACAAGAGCAACAACCTACAGCTTTGCACAGTTATGCAATTTTCTGTAATTCCTTCAAAGTATTCATATTTTTGGCCAGGTAATTGAGAAATATAAACTAGTAATTACGCATGTGGTCTCTAAGAAAATAAAGGAGAAGGCCTAAAGCATTATTATGGCATCTGCTCTATCAGTGCAGAATTATTCCCTGCTATTTATTTCAAATATTCGACTAGTACAGTTGAAAGACTAAGCAATAAGGTTCATGAACCACTTACTTATCATGGGGAAGCCTATTTTATGCTTAAACAGACTCTTTCTTGAAAAGCATTCATTACCTTAATGTACAATCCTATCTTCTTAATGTAGATCACATTTCTTTTTGAAATCCCTCTCTGTGTGTTCATCAAGAACATGCAAGTAGCTATTATAGGACAAAATAATAGTAACAGCTGCAGTTAAAATGTCATTTCAACTTTTTTTTTTTTTTTTAAAAAAAACATACCTTTCAATAGAATCCTTGATTCTATTTCTTTATACCTTTCCCAACTATTAGCCACTTAGGATGTGTTTCAATACATGATCTTCCTTGGGTTTGGAAAAAAAAAAAAAAAGGATTCTGAAAATAATTTTATGGTATGACCTTGTGGTGTTTATGATACTCATCCTGAGTATTGTTTACCACAATTGTTTTACCACCCACTGAGAGTGGCAAAAATAAGAAAGAAAATGAGGCAAAAAAAACCCCAAAACTTGTATTTAAACGAACTTTTGTTTTGATAGTTGCACATGGAAACCCTAATGATGGTCATACATACTCTGAAGCTTTAATAAAACAATAATTCTTCTTGTGGTACTATATTTATACAAGTCAACCTGATTAGTAGGTATTCCCTTAAAAATACATAAGCTATTGCTCCTTTTCTCTGTATGTGCTGATCTGCTATGAGAGAATAGGTGTTTGAAAAGCTCTGTTAATATGGGCCTTGTATAATATAAGATGGTGGTTCATAAAGACCTGCTCTAGATAGGTCTATTCAGTAATTCCTTGGCCAGTAGCATATAAAAGGATCATAGACAAGGGTGCTTTTATGTGCTAAAACTGCAAAGATCTTCAGAGAACAGAGAACAGATCTTTCATAGTGATCCCACTGAAACAGAAATAAAAACAAAAAAAACAGGTAGGCTTTTTGAACCATTTGATAGTTTAAAAAAAGAAAAAAGAAAAAAAATGCATATATTTTTAGTTTTGTTTACTATAGAGAGTTCTCAAAGAAATTATCCTCTGTATATTTAATAACATCTTTGGTTGAGAAATGCAAGAAAGAGATTTCGCTGCCGAGGTGAAGGTGGAGATAACTCAGCACTTTAACATTAGTCTCTAACTGGACAATTAGCATACACTCATTTTTAGTTATCTCACATTACTCTGGGCGAAATGCATATTATGTCATCAGAAGGCCTTACCTATATATCTATACCTATAAGGTCCCTGTAAAGAATCATGGGGTACCACGGTGATAGGAGGTGATATGCATTAGGAAAAATTAAAGATACATGATTGAAAGAGAAGCTGGAGTGTCCAGAGCTGAGCATGAAGCACCAGCTTATTGCAGTAGGGAAGTGTAGCAGACACACACTTAGGAAACCAATTGGCTCATTTTGCTGAGCATAAGATACCTCCTTCTATTTACTTTTTCTTGTGAGATATCAAGTAATGGAACAACCGAATATGTAATCCAGCTTTGGTTGTAATAAAAAGTGTGCTGTTGAAGAAAGAATGTTATCTGATGGATACGATTATGACAAGTAAAGTAAAAACTAGATAAAACTCAGAAATTATTACTAAGGAATGGAATTTAACACTAGAAAAATTCTATTAATGTATCATGAACACACAGAACATTAAGTCTATGACAGTGTTTTCAACTATTCACAGTATGCTATTTATGAATCAAGGACAAAGCCTGACATATACACACAGTGAAGACATAACAGTGTGAAAGCAGGGCACAAAGGACTCATGTAAAAGAAACACAAAAACAGTAGATTTGGAATATATGCAAAGTAAGACCCAGCATCGGTGAAGATATGCACTTAGGTGCACTAAATAAAGCATTTTGTATAAGTGCAACAGAGGAGAAAACAGATATACAGTGAATCCAGTCACCTCTCTAGAAAGAACTAGAAAACATTCTAGGTTTTATAAATATAACGGTAATAAAATAAATTAACGACTTGAAACTTCCTCCACCTGGGAACTGGAAAGAGAAGAAAGTCCTCAAGCGCTGGTGAGAGAGCAATAAGGAAAGCCTTTGCAAAACAAGACTGATATCTTGTTTGATAGCTCAAATTTTACAGTGACATTGAAATAATAGCAGTGTAAGTAGAAACTTCCCCAACCACATAAACAGCAAGATTGTTGCTCACTGGAGCTCCCGCACATACAGACCAAAAGCAGATCTATCAATGTGTCATAAATATGCTCAAAAGGAAGACTAATTATTTTTTGTTGCTTCTGGAGATCAGAAATCAGCATGTATGTAACTTATGCTGATAAAATAGATGAAAGAATCCAGCAGCTCCTAAAAAATATTCTTGATACCACTAGCTTTTGTACCAGCAAGACTCCTATGCGTGATATTAAAGCTACAAAAATATAACAAGAAAATGAAGTACAAACACAGGAAAGAAATTCTAGTAATTGGTCTTCTCTCAAACTTTCAAAAGAACACAGCAAAAATGGGAAATAATAATGGAATCAGTTTATCTGGTATTATTTCACTTGCAGTATTTTTAACCATTGATTTTAAATAATATTGATACATACTATCAGCATTTCCTATTGCTTGTCAGAGAGATTTGGAATTAAAAGATTGAGTTCATTATGAGCAATAGATTAATGTCATAACAGAATAATGATTATAACACAAATGCATTGAAAATAGTGTCCTCTCCTTTCCTTTCCTTTCCTTTCCTTTCCTTTCCTTTCCTTTCCTTTCCTTTCCTTTCCTTTCCTTTCCTTTCCTTTCCTTTCCTTTCCTTTCCTTTCCTTTCCTCTTTCTTTTGAAGACAAAAGTCAGAATGGAGGTATATGGGCATATACAAATGGAGGTATACAAATAACAAGGAGGAATAAAGATAAAACTGATCAGCCCAGTATAGATACAGAAAATGCATTTATCAGAACAAGAAATCACTGGTAATTTATCTAACTAGAATGGAAGCTGCTGCTTGGTCTTTCTTTGAAAACAAGTAACCAAACAAAAAAAAAAAAACAATCAAAAACCTGAAAACAAACTCATCCAATCAAGATACACGCTGTCCAGCACTGTAATAAATCACAAGAAATTAAACTTTGCCAAACATATCACTTATAATGATGGTGTTTTGGAAGATTTTGATCTTATCTAGAAATTTCAACACTCAAACTAGTATTTTATACACAACAAGAATTGCTGCCCGGTCTTTTATTGACAACTAGGAAAGTATAGCTAGGTTGTCATAGGTATATGACAACCACAGGAAATAAAGACAGCCTTTGCTCTATTAATTTCTGAAAGTATAAGACACCTTTATGGAATACGAATTATGACTTTATGGATGTTAATATTGCAGGCAATTCGATCAATAATATTGACAAAGAATATCTTCTAATACTATCTTCTATAGTAATGCAGCAGAATACGTGAATCTTTCTCAAGAGATGTTAGTAAAACAGTGTAGTTACTGGGATCTGGACACAATTCAAAGTATAGAGAATTGTTTTAACTAAATCCTATAACCTGTCTTTTCTCAAAAACCCTGAGATTTTAAAATAATCCCATATAAAACCTGCTAAAATAACTCTTGGAGAGATAATAATTAAAGAGTACAGGGATTAAAAATGAGAGAAAAAGAGGGAAGGATGAGAAAAGAGATTGTCTAGGAAACAGGGAAAACAAAACAGAATAAAACAAAGCAAAACAAACAAACAAAAAAACTATGCAAACAGGGAGCTATTAGAAGAAGGGAAGTCCTGGTATACCTTCTTTCCTAACACATCTAGGTCACTTATCTAACTTGCAGTGCTGCACCCCATGCATAATTGTAATGACAACCATATCCGTATCATATCTGGAACATTCTTTATTCTACTTCAATTTGGGGTCATATGTATCCACCATCATTAATTACTTATAAATAATAAGTTCCTTGAGAAAGGATTTTAACAACACAGGGAAAATTTAGAGCCACAATTCACAAATTACATTTCCGGAATAATCTTTAAAAGTAGTAGAAATGACCATTGTTTCATGCTAATTCTTTTATTCCTATTTCTCCCATGAAGTATATTCCACTTCTGCTTAGTTTTACCGACAACTGCTAACTGCTATTATACTCAAGGGCTTATTTTGCTTCCAGATGCAAAGCAACCAGATGCAGCCTTTGGGATGATGGATGATGGATGATAATGAATACTGTCAGGGCTCTACACTTCCTAAACCCCTTGACTTGTCCAACTTTTGTTTAAAAATATATGAAACAGGGTGCACAGCTTTACATATGGTTGAGAGTTATACCGTTTATAAATGACCTCTAGAGGTATTCCTGAATTTCATATTCATGTCTTTCAACAGACATTTGACACAAATGTCAAAACCTTTTGAAGTACTGCTTTCCATTTTTGCTTGCAACATAATAAACTTGTTTAGAGCTCAGAACCTTGACACAATAGTCTAAATGTTCAAATGAAGAACTTAATACATCATGGGCTATAAATATTGCCACAATATACCAGTCTAGGATGGCACTGCCAATTTTACTGCCATGAATCATGTAATAAACAAATATATACACACATTATTTAACATAATTCTGGCATTCACAGTAACTCATTTGTCTTAGATGTATTTTTGCATATCTACATTCTCTGTTAACAGTCAGAACGTCTAACTTTTTTCTCATTTTTAGTATCCAACACATCCACAACCTGTCAGTTGGCTGTGTGCATCACACTGTGTTGTTTGTATTAAAAATATCTTTGCCAGTTAATAATTAATGAAATTGGGCACAGGCATTTTCTGCAGTTTTCACCCCGAGGCCAGACTCTCAGATTTTCTGCCAAGTTTCAGGAAGTTTATGAAAAAAAATAATGAAACAATGTGTTCTGAGATATTGAGTACAGTAATCTCTAGTAATATAGAATGGCACGTTCAACAATGGCCTAAAAAACCCCACTTTTACCTGTCAGATTTGGGATCTATGCACACCTGGCAATGCAATACACAAACACTGGGTATAAGCAGAAATCTACAGAATACCTAAACTGCCACATATTTTGCACCATATAGTATAACTGTATTTTTTGTGATACAAGTCCCAATTATCAGATCAAAGGAAAAGAAGAAAATTTTTTTAAGAAGAAGAAAATTTTTTTAAGCCACCATTATTGGCTATGCCCACGTCTGTCCTTGTGTAAAGTTGGATCAGTCAATTTCTAATTAAATCTTATAGAATACAACAGTGATATCCATTACAGAAAATAGATGATCAGCAATCTTATTTTCAAGCACTGACATGAAACAAAAGTCAGCATTCACAGAAGCTTTATGTCTATTACTATAAAGTAACAGGTTGTAACTTGCTGTTAAAATCCTGCAAAAACCAATTAGCCAGTGTCATAGTGCCTTTGTGCATCTAAAGGAAAAAAAGGACCTGACAAAATGTCCTCGTCTTTCACGTATTTATAATGCCCTGTGTATTACTGGAACAGTAGCTTTTAGTTTTGAAAGGCTTAGTCTTGTGGGGTACTGAGCAATAAATCTAGTAAAGAATTTAGCCTATATATAAATAATACGGTATGGTGCAACTCCAATTTCAATAAATAAGTTTTTTTCTGCCACTTGGATGTAAATGACGGCCACAGTTTCAGAAAAGCCAAAGCTAAAAGGTAGCTATTGAAAATAAAAAAGAAAGAAATATCCCTATTGCAGTGTATCACCCTCAGAGTTAATGCATTCCTTAAGATGAATGGGATGAAGGACTGTTAGGCTTCTGACAGTCTGTTGAATTAAGACAGCAGTGCACCAGCCATAGCACACATGGTTTTAACACCCAAACGTGTGTGGGTAAGTATGTTTTTTTTCTTCTGTGTATTTACTTGAAACAAAGAAAGAAGAAAGGAAATGAAAAAGCTGAGGAGTAATGAAAGATTTATAAAGGGATAAAATTAGTAACTTAGACTAATCACAAAGGTTTAATTTCCAGAAAACTTCTCACGTTACATTTTTGTTGATTTTTGGGTAAATGAGATACCAAGTCAAACAACACTGCATAGATCTAGAATGTTTAAAATACAAAGTTTTACAGAAGGGTGAGGAATATATTTAAAGTAGTCTTAGAGTTTAAATCAGTGAGTAAATGTGTCACTGGATTCTCAGCAAGGTACAGATCCTTAGTAAAAAAGAAGTTATAACATAGTAATATGTTCACAATGACAAGTTGCTTTTATAAGATTGTAATACCGAAAAACCAAAGCTTGCAAGAAATGTTTAAGTGGCAAATCTTTGCTGTACTGTCAGACACCGGATTTCTTAGAAAGCACAAGCTTGTTCACACTGTTGTATCCAAAGAAACCATCTCAGTATGTGGAAATAGAAATGGAAAAAAAACCCTACTATCACAGCTATGTCTCCTAGTTATTTTTTTTAACCTCTCTTTCTAGTCAATGAGAAGGTAATTCTAAATCTAAATTGTAAATCTTTAAATAAAACCTTACCGGAATATTCAGTTTGCCTCTCATTCCCCTCCTGTCATGACAACAGATTCAGTGCTGTCACGCTGTCACATTGACTTATCAAAATAACTAAATATTTGCATGACTATTACTAACTATATTCTGCAATTGTAGATCACTGATGATTTTTTCCATTTGAAATATTTGATACTAATTTAACTGGCTGACCATTTCTTTTTAACACTTAAGCAAAACGGACATTTTAGAATGTTTAGAAAAGGTCCCCAACTGTAACAGAGAAGCTCAAAGAAGCTTCACAGTGGGATACATATGTGCTTGCCACCAAAAGCCAACAAAACAAAAATACTTCAGAAATGAAAAAATAAAAATGTTTTTAAATACGCAATTATGGAGAAAAAGATCTGCTTCATTCAGCCGGAGGTTACCCCCTTTCCTTTTTTTTTTTTTTTTTTTTTTCCTATAAGGAAAAATGAGGAGAGTAAGCTTAAAAAAGGAAAAAGGAATGTTGTGGAATTACCAGATAATGTGTCTTTCCGACATTTTATGTATGTGCATGGGTCATCAGAAGAAAATGGGAATCAGTAAAGAATTTATAGAGCTAGATCTCAAAGGTTTTTATTTTCCAGACTGCCACTGATGTCCTAAAGATCTAAGAGAATCATACAAAAAAAATAGTAACAGTAATACAGTACTAATACAGTTAACATGTATTTGCTTTCTCTGTCTTGAGCTTGATTTTCATTTGCTTTCCCTGCATTATCTAGAGATGAACATAGCTGGCATAAGAAAATTCAAGTACAAATATAAATAACTGTAGAGAGAATGATATTAACACTGAAAGAACGCTTATGATATTTAAACCCCATTTTCTATAGATTAAAAATATACATTAAAAATGTTGCAGGTATTTTCATCTAAACGGGAAAATATTGTGTGAGTTAATGTAATTACATACTGTGAGTCTCAGATTCTGCATATGAGCTCCCTGGGTACATATTTCTTAATATTCAAACAATTTAACACCTTTGACATCACATGTGCAAACTATATTTCACACAGAATATTTTGTGTTTTCTAAAGGAGAAAAATCTTGTACTTTTGCTTGACACAATTTCCCATTCAGGATGTAGAACTCAAGGATTACTTACAATATTCTTTTAAGCAGACATGACTTCTGCATTTGTGTTTTTGAGGAAAAGATATTTTTAAGAACATCTCAAAAAGTGCTTGGAAATGCATACACAGTATTTCCTCCTGCCACTAATAAGATATCACAAGGTTGAAGTTCATTGTTTAATTTACATATTTGAAGATGTGGAGGATTTTTCATTTAAATAATTTAAATTCTATGAGATTAATCTAATAAACTGTCTTTCACAAAGCCTTAATAAGCACTAATGCCATAAAAATAACATTTAGCAGTGGGTGGGGTGAGGGAGGAGAGAAGGGAGTAATTCTTAATCCTTGCAGTGTGAAATTTTCCTTTCAGTCTATAACAAGCTGCCCTTGTAGAGGTGGAAAGAAACTAATTGCATTCGGTTTGTGCGTTGCGTCAATACAGAATGCTAATTTCTCAATGGAAAATAATGAACCAAATTATGGACATATTTTATTGCTCTAAAGACTGTAAATGGATATTGCTAATATACCAGAAATATTGCTGTTATATAATAGCCTACATGTATATTATTGTATTAAGTTCATATCACAAATTACAAAACAACAGCAAATAAAAGCTGATCTTTTTTTTTTCTAATATCCACACTAGGGGAAAGGAATGATGTAGCAACAAAAGTAGAAATAATTTCGCTTAATGTATGCTCTATCCATTACAAACATTCAAATGGACTTTCAGAAAAATGAATGATTTTAAAATTGCAGGATGATTGCTTTCAATATCAGGAAATCTGGAAGCTTTTAGGATAGTCTCTGTTTGGCTTGAAAAAACCTCCCCCAAATTAACCTGAGATTTATTTCTTTTGCACAGCTGCCAAAAAAAAAAAAAAAAAAAAACTGCTAACAAACAAGTAAAGAAATATACAGTAATTTCAATAGAAATAAGCCTTGCTATTAGAAAAACCCTTGCTAGCTGAAATTGAAAGACTATTAGTCTCATTAAGAGTCTTGTCAATCAGCGGCCTTGCATTTTGCTTTACAACAGCTGTGCATAAACTTTCTGCAGGAGAATAGTTAATATTTATCTACTTTCTCTTAAGAACTTTTCTGGGAAAAGGAAAAAAAAAAGAAAAAAGAAAAAAAGGAAAAAAAAAGAAAAAAGAGAAAAAGAAAGAAAATCTGATGTACAGTCTCTAGTTAGATGGAGATTTCAGCTGCCAAGACTGTGATAGGAATAGCCTGTGTGACTCAAGCATGTTCCACCCCATCACATGGTCCTGCTGACCTCTGAACAGGACCTGCTCCCAGTGGAAAGCAATTTAATGCTCTGCTGCATATAGAGCAGCATATAAGAATGTAAAAGAAAGAAAGAAAAAAAAAAAGATAAATTAGTGAGAGGTACATGTGAATAGGACTGTTTCTAAGGCACTTATCTCTGTCCAGGCAAGCTTGTTTCACTTCTGTTTAAAAGATAAAGGCACATGGCAGGCTGCCTCCACAAGTTCTCATCAGGCAAACCACCTCCATCGGCCATTAGCAGAAAAGTCTCCCTATTACTTAAGGAAATGTGACAGCAATGAAAACGAAGTGAGAACTATCTGCTGCTAGGAGATCCATCAGTGTGTTACTAAGCTTTTTTGCCTTCTACAACTTTCACAGGCTTCTCTCTTTTTTACCTGACAGCTCCAATGCCCCAGGGCTGTAGTTGTGGCAAAGGTCAAAAATGTAACAGCAGAGCTATAAAATTAGGCTGTTACAAGAGGAGAAGTTGCCAAACACAAGGAAGTTTATTGAGCACCAGACAGCGAGATGAGAGCTCACATCACAGCAAAATTATCTTTGTAGCTAACAACAGTTGTGAAATAACATTGCAATCTCAAGAAACATTGAGAGCTTTTGCAAACTATCTGGAGCCTGCGAAAATCAAAGAATACTAACACACCTCATCTAACATAAACATTATAAAGTTTAATTTATGTTGGGAATCATTGTAATTATGCGTAAATAATATGCTGCATATCCTTTAAAACAACCATGCCAAACACAAATATCAATATAATTTTCTTTTGTAAACTAAAGTATAGGCAGTATGCTTGTATCAAGCAGCCTTACTGCAGATAAATGTGTATTTTGCTAAAGGCTCAATCACTTGGGATAACAGGCAATTAAAAATATACAGTGTTCTTGCTATCTTCATTAAAATCAAGGTTTTGCAGTGCTGCAAGTGTCAAGATGAAAGAGCTTTGCTTATGTGCGTTTAATCTAGGAAATTTATTGCTTTAATTTTTCAAAATCAGTGGTAGCAAAAAGGTAAAGTTACCTTCCAAACCTTCCAGTAGCAGTGTTATCAAATCAAAGTCCCAGCTGGGGTCTGATTAGAAAATTCACAATGCAAATCTCTGTTAAAATAAAGCAGACAGAAACAGGATCTTAGCTTCCCATTCTATCAAAATATTAATCCTTGTGCACAAATGTGCTTAGTAAAAAAAGGTATAAAAAGAGGATGAGATAGCTTCTGCATACACATTGAACATATAATTTGGATTATGTTGATAGTATCTTGCTTTTATTCTAATGCACACGTCATTTAAATGATATTCTAAAGTAAGCCAACATTTAACAGGGCTAGGCTCAAACACTAGTGCTTTTAGATTATAGATATAGAGCTATAGCAGTATTTTGTGTTCTCCAGAGTAACCTACAGGCATTAATCTAACGTAACCTGATTAAGGCAAAAGTAGCTAGTTACTTCTAAACATTCTGTATTCTGAAACTGTTTGCATGCGACTAATTTTTCCAGCTAGTCTCCAGCCATGTTAGTATTCTCTAAGCAACACATTATTGGATGAGGAAATAAGTTGTTGTTTACAAACTCTGGTGCTTTTTTAATGTTTTTCATTTTTAGATTTTATATTTGTATTCAAGACTGCAATATAAATTGCTTGTTTAAGTTGGAAGCTTAGATGGAAAACAATGTGTGTTCTATGATTGTTATGACTGATAATTAAGGACAGTGTCAAGTATATACCATCATTCTCTTTATCATTATTCTGTCAATCTTTTCTATGTTAAGAAAATAATGATAGGAATAGTAGTAAACAGTGCATAATAATTTATTTAAATTTGAGCAATTGGCTTAAGGTATGTCAGACAAAATAACTAGTTTTGCAGAAAGAGAGAATGGGAACATTTATCTCAGAATTAATTTACATACATTGAGTTTTGTTATATACCTGACAAAGCATGTATGAACAGCTACTTTAATTGCATACATACAGTATATAGAATCTAAATAGAAATTTTTGAAAAACTAAAAAGCATAGAAAATACTTCAATCCAGATTATTCTTATTGTTAAATACTGAAATAATGTTAATCAACAAATAAAGGGCACAAGACTATACAATTACCAATAACATTAAGCTAATTAGGCCTACTCAGTTGCAGAAATACTCTTTCACAAAGGCACATTGTTTTCAGTTCTTTCATCTGACTACTATGTTCCTAGTACCTAAAATATATCTTCTCTCTTCTGTTTTTTTCCACATGAAACAGATCCCTTTTTAGAGCCATAATCTTGAATCAAACAAATTTGGAATGTATGCTTAGAGGTTCTTGGAAATATGCTTCACGTATTTTAATACTCTAAAATATTCATCACAAAACTTACTTATGCATGACTTTCACAAGGATATTTTGACAGTGGAGCTTTTATGTTGAAAATACACTAAAATGCTTTTTAATAAAGGTCTGTTATAATATGTTTATATGTGTTTATATATATCGATATAGAAGGGCACTTTGCTTAAATTTATGAAGTACTAATGCAGTGTTCCTGAGTGCTGTGGGAAAAACAGGGAAATGGTGAATGTTGTGAACTGCATAAATAATCCAACTTCTCTGCATTTACTGTTCATGCTTTGGATGTGTCAGATGCTAATCCTGTTGGGCCCCTTTATTAGTACGCTCTAGTTCCACTTTGTTAATACATTTTTACACTTTGAAGTCAAAATTTATCTGAATTTGCATGGAATTGCACACTTGAACATAGCTGAAAAATAAACTGCACCATCTTCTGAGCAGATCCCTGGCTAAATGATAGCCTGGACATATAGCTGTGACTCTACTTGGCGGTTTTTGTGGAGGTCTCTTTACAAACTCTGCAGATGTCCAACATGCCATAGGTTGTTGTAAGGGCCACTGATAGGACAATTCTGAAAAACTTATGCAGACCGTAACATTTTGCTCATCCAATTCTTCCTTCCTATTACCAACCTAGTTTCTATCCACTTCATTGAAATTGCTCTTACCATGCTGCTGGCCTGAGCACGAGGAAAACCAGACACTTCACATATGTAGGGTAACATTTTCTAATGTCTTACATTAATGGTACAATTAATTATCCTTCATTTTCAGTATATTCACTCTCCAGAAGTAAAATAAAAAGCATGAAAACCAAAAACTTCACAGTTGGCCCCATCGAAAGGAAGACTTAATAAAACCGTAAAACAGAAAAAGACATCTTAATTTCCTGTTCAAGTACTATGCAGCAGAGAAACATTTCTCATTTATATAGTAGTGTCATTGCAAGAAAGCAACCTGATTTTTATAAAGATAGAGGATAGCTAACAGTATTTATATGTTTTTATGCTTTAATGCTGAAAGCATGGCTATATGTAATACAATCAATAGAAAATGTTTAATACAAACTTAAAATTCACTTGTAGAGTACTGTTTAGATCAAAATTAATGCTTGAATTATGATTAAAGTGACAATAAAAAAAAAAGATAAAAGACACTATGTTATAAGATAGGAGGAGATTAAAAACACCATAGCACACAGAATTATCCACTACTTATCAGGAATTATCCATTATTTATGCAGTAAAACTTTAGCCTTAGTTCTAGCAATTTGTTAGAGGAACAGCAATATTTCAAAATTGTCAAATCTTTAACTTCAGATTAGGGCTGTATGAAGCATGTTTAGCAGTATATAAAACAAGATGTAATCTAGCTTTGATGAATTTTGGGTATTGCAAGAAGCCACACAAAGCTGCTACTTAACCAAAGTGCATTTTATACCAAAGAAATAGACCTTTATCTTATCTTTAAAATATATATATATATATATATCTTTCTTAAAAAGCATACATATATGCAAATAGAGATATGCTTTCTAGGACTGAAAAAAAGGACATTTAATGCAAGTTTAAAACACTCAGTAAGAAGTATTTTAACTGAGGACAAAAATGGCAGTGAACTTCATTAATTTTATTCATGGTATATATATTGGGAAATAACATGAAGATGAAGTTGAGACCCTGATTGTTGAAACTAACTTGCATGACCTTATAATCCATAAATTTATCACTCTGTCACTGTCAGTAATTGGTGAATGCCTGTTATTACAATTTTTATATCCATCTTCAAGAAAGCATTGTCTTATGAAATTGTGGTTACTTTCAAATAGATGGCAACTCGTATCTCAGTTTCATAAATCTAACTCTTGAGGATAAGTGAGGATAAGAAATCTGTTGCAACAGACAGAGATTAAGCTTTCTAAGGGTATTATTTTGCAGGTTGTCTCAACAGAAACAGAAACAAACAGGCAACAAACAGAAATAAATATATATATTTGTTCATTTATATGTATATATGGAGAAATATCACATCATTAATACAAGATATCTTTCAGTATCTTGTAAAATCTTGAAAGCGCTAAAGGAGGTGAGAAGGAGATCTGGAAAGTGTGAAGGCACATAATTAGATTTCTCATCCACATTATATGAATTTTTAAATAAATTCATATCCTCTACATTTCAGGGTTCAATGAAATAGGTGAAACAATTCCAAACAAAACAAAACCCAAGTAAGTGAAACATGGCAAATTAGTTGAAATATACTACTTGAGCTTTGCTGTCTTAAGCAATATAGAATACTATACTATCTTAGTGAGAAAGATATTTCTTATTCAAACAGGGCTTTCTAGTTTGCCAGAATGGTGGGTATTATCAAATCTTTTTTTTTTTTTTTTCACATTTCACATCTTTATTTAAGATTGGAAAGATTGAGTGAATAACATATCTCACACAAGAAAGTTGATGAAATAGAGACTTTTGGCTCTTGATTTCATTGTTTGCTTTGACTCAGAACAGAACAACGGGGTCATTCATTCTCCTAGAAACCACATATTTCTAAGGTGGATCAGCCCCATCAGTCTAAACCTATGGCAAGAACCTTTATAGTCTTGAAAAGGTGAGAGAAATTACTTCTGGCTCAGTAGACTCTAGCAGGTAATTAGTCTAACAGGAGTTAGCATTATTCTTTCCTTAGGCTTATCTGAAAAATAAAATATCAGTTTCTTCAATATAATGATGGAATAACCAAATAACTGTGGAAAAATATTTTATCATGACTATTTAATATAAAAGACCATCATTAAATATGAATACTACCTACTAAACCTACAGTGAATCCCAATCTTGATTAATGAGGATTCCGTTTCATTGAGTGAAATGGAACTCCCACTATATACTCCCACTTAATGGGAGTAGGAGTAGAAAACATTTTACCTATGTACCAGATCATTTATGATTACACTGTTGTCCTTTTATTTAGCACGGTGCATGATAAGGAATAGCACATCAGCTTTGCCCATACTGTCTGTGAAGTTTTAGAGCACATTTATGCTTGTTTCTATGTTAACAAGTAGATGCATTACAAGTGGGTCAGTAGATCAAGGTGACGTAGACACTGCATTTACACTATGTGCACTTAAGAGGGAGAGGTTTGAATGAGACTAGGTTTAGTCTGAGTATCTGAACTAAATAAGCTTGCTGTCAGAGCACAGTGATGGCCAGGGGCTCCCCAGGACCAGTCTCGGTGATGGTTCTTGCTGGGGATTCATCCCTCTGTCCCACAAGGCAGTCATGGGAAGCTGGCGCAACCTCAGCATTTGTTGGTAGATCACAGAAATCCATTGCCTTTGTTCTACATGATTCAGAGCACTCTGGCCCTTATAAGCTTTCATTACACATATGAAAAACAGTACCCTTACATAAATTGGGTGATGGGATCCGGCAAAAGGAGTTGTTGATTTCAGTCATAGTTAAGACCAATAAATAAATAAATAAATAAATAAAGTTTCTCATTGTTGATCTTCCTTTGTGGACATCTTTTGTTAAATCCTCCTTCTCAGTTCCTGAAGCAATGCCATCCCCTCTGTACTCCCAGAGTGTCATAACTTTCACATTTCCCTAGAACAGACAGAGGAAGACACAGTTTGCTTGTCCTCTCAGGGGAGTAGCGTTTTGCCTTCTCTCACAGCAGGCTGATGTGAGAATTGCTTTCTTGGGACCACAGATGGAACCACACTGAATTTTTGAGGAGTACAATAGAGAGAAGGACAGCTGGAAAGGGAGGAAGCAATAAGAAAGAAATGCAAGAAAGAAGAGAAAAGGGCTTCCGTAGCCAAGGAAAAGAAAAGAAAGAAAAAAAAAAAAAAAAGTGATAGGGAGCCAGGAGAAATCTCTCTGGGAGATGGAAACTCCAAAAGTGAGGGCTAGTAGTTGGCAGCAAGCACTAAGGCACAGATGCTTTTTGGCTTTTTATATAGTACTTCAGATAGGATGAGAATTCCAAAAGATGTGAAAACCTTCTGTTGGTGTATAAGTTGTCACTGAAGTAAATGGTTCAAACCCACTTACTATTTTGAAGACTCCTATCTGGACTAGGAGGAAACACTGGGCACACAGCTGGGGTGGATTTTCCAGTTTAGTTTCATCTGGAAACAAATTCATTCACATGCACTTTGCAATCAAAACCAATCACAATAACAGGGAGAAACAGGGGATTCCTTTCAGAAGTGCATTACTGCTCCAAACTAAAATGCTAATGAAGATTCATCTGCTAACAAATATAATATAGGGCAAGCTACCAGAAAAAACACTCTCATTAGGGTGACTTTTCTCTGCCTTTCTGTAACATGTCGGCCCCTAGACAAGCAAGGGTGTCTGTTCATCTTCCAATAACATGGAGACTCCAAATTACTATTAAATTCTGGCAGCAGGACCTGGCTCAAAGTCATGAGAGCATGGACAAAGAATATGCAAAAAGCACTAGGCCATAAAACAATGCAGTAGATAATTTCTTACATCATTTAATTTCAAGAGAAGAATAATACAAATTATATGTTTTACCTAAGATATATTAAAGAAGAAATAATTATGATCCAGATCATAAAATTGAAAATATGAAAATGCAGTAATTTTCATATAAAATTTTGAATTATCTACTACAAATTCCTCTAAACAAATAATACAAGTTCCATGGTCAAGCTTCTGCCCTGTAATTTGCCAGGAGCATCATAATCTCAACAGAAAAAAAAATCATACGTTTCAGAAATAAATATTTTCTGAAGAGCTAAAACAGACAGTGTCTGCTTCACAAACCACAGTGTGCTCTATGATAAGTAGAAAATACAGCTGTCCACATTAAACTATGGTGAAACTAAACCTTTCCTCAACCACTATTCCTTTCCCTTCCAAACATGTTATTTCCCTCAATACTTTCTGTAACACACACTGAGGTAGAGAAAGCAATAGAACAGGAGCAATCATTCACCTCATTGACTATTTACTATCATTGATTCCTTCCTCCAAAGGGTATAAAAACATCAGTAAAGTCCTTACAATTTTTGATGCACCAAAATATTAATCTAACAATTAATAAATTGTGATAAGAAAAGGCTTTGGTAACATTTTCTGTAACTTTTACACAGCTTAATGTTCTGCTTAATGTTGAAAGATATTCTTAAAAAAAATGCAGTGACAGAAGTTATTCAGAAATAGTGATATATTCCCTAATGACCAACCTATACCTTCTTTGCTTTTTTCAATCTGTTATTCCTTGCTCCAAATTTTTATGGGCTTGGTGAACAGATCAAATATAAAATATGAAGGAAATGAAATTTGTTCTAGCTTCCTTCAATTTGCTCTTCCCCAGAAAAAGCAGCTACAAATCTTCTAATCTTTCTTAGTGGGTCATGTTTTTCAGACCTCTAAACACTCCCATTGCTGTCTTGTGGACCTTTGCCAATGGGCCTGTTTCTTTCTTGAAACTGAACACAAAACTCCGGTCTAAATTTAGATGAAGCTGGGCAAAAAAGAAAGACTGTTTAATGCATCTTACGAGTTTTACTCCTGTTTATTTGCCCCAATTGGGGTGATAGTTTGGAAAAGGTGAACAGTTTTGGAGTTAAACACAACCCAAAGAAATTATGATGTTAACTGTTCTACTCTGTCACCAGTGTCCAAATGGAGAGGCGTCTGCCATACTCTATTCACATAATAAAACTGTCTCACTGTTTAATTAAAATGAATTATGCATTAGTATTGCATTGTGGACACATGCACGGACAGGGACAAACCAGTGCTAATCTAGACAGAGATGACGAGACAAGAAAACAGTGGTTCTGAGACTCAGGTAGGGTGTTGGGCTTAATGCTAAAAATGGGTACCTTGTTTAATACTGCAAAAGCGAGTATCCTATATGTTTATTATTTGGGCTATGGTTTCTCCTGTGTTCATGCTTTAGCAGGCAACCAAAAATGAATTTCTGAAAAAGCTAACTGGACATATCCACACAAATTATGCCTGAAAAAGGCAACTCTTAATCAATGTGTATGATTTATCCATCTGAGATACTTCCCCATCTTAAAGATTAAGATCTAGTCATCCTTGTGGAAAGAGGTCAGTGGTGGATGACGTCCAATGAGACACCAGTCTTCCAGGAAACTGAGAAGGTAGCATTTGGGAATGGGAGCCTAAGAATGAGAGTTGAACAAATCACACCCAAAACAAATCACAAATATTTTATTTGAAGTGTTTCAGAATTTCCCTAATTCCTATGATCATTCAGAAAGTAAAAACAATTGGAAATTTTCTGAAAAAAAATCCTATTTTGTGAAAGGTCTGCCCCAAAAAGAGAAACATGCTATGAAGATGATCCTAATCTCCTCTGGGTAATTGTTTAAATAAAAAAATTACTTAGAGTACATTTAGTGTATATCTTCATTATATCATTCTCTTTCTTAATGCACTTTAAAGGACAATTGCTTATTTGTTTAACCATCATTGAAATTAACTCAAGCATTCTAATCAGAGAACTAGAATTTCATGTTTTCCATATACAAGACAGAAATAGCTAAGTGTACTTAACTAGATTGTGTTTTCATTTTTTTTGTTACAAATATATCAATCAAAAATTATTTTTCTTTTAATTTTAGAAAGATCGATTTTCCAGGATATAGTATACACACGATTGTCTAAATAGTCCTTTAGCTTTCCCAATGGAATGGAAGAAAATAAGTTTTTAAATATCAAAACTTACTGGAATTACTGTTATCAGAGATAAACAACACCTAGATATAGCTGGAATTGTGCAGATTTATTTATGCATACACACATGGACCATTAATGGTAATTATTTACCTTGCCATCAGCTTCATCTCATATAGTTCCAACATTTTAATTGGAAGTAAGACACATGAGAGCATGCTTTATTGATTCATTAACAACTATGTCAAGTGTGGTATGAAGCATAAGGCTAAATTCTGCATACTTTAACTCTCCCGAGATGTTTATGAATAAATCACTGGTGAAAAAAAAAGTGTGGATGGTTACTACAATATGGCATTCAGTTATTACATACCAACTTCTTAAAATGATATGCAATAACAACTGAGGAAAATCTTCCAGTTATGTAAAATAGTTCTCAATGGATGAAGATGATAAATGACAGAATATAATGCAGAGGTAAAAAAAGGAAAAGAAAGACCTAAATTTTCCTTCAGTACCATGGTTCTATAATGAAATGTCCATAAAATATAATGAGTTGCTGAGATACTACATGTAAAAATATAGGTGTGTTGCAAATACAGTCCCTTGTATTTACCCTGACAACTACTGCCAATCGTTATTCCAGCATGAAAGTAAAAAAAAAAAAAAAAAACCCTTATGTCACCCTTATGACATAGGACAGACTCTCATCCCCAAATTAAGTGAAATATATGTGCTGCTATGATGAAAGAGCTCCTAAAGAATAAATTAGCACACAATAATAGACAAATTAGCCCACTGTAATAGAAAAAAAATGCTTTAACTGTTAATGCAGACCATCTGTGGCCAGACCTTGCAGAAACTCTTCCATTTACCTGCGGTTCTCACTTCTTGGTGTTCTTATAGAAATGGTACAGGCTTAATTCACTTCATATCAGTCATCTGCCATTTTGAATGACTACATAGCATAGGGTTGGTTATGTTTGTTTGCTTGTTCGTTTTTCCTTTTCATGACTCCCATTTTACAACCTCCCTATATTTTAATATTGCTGCTCCATTCTGATTGCATACAGCCATACACTGTTCATATTTCAGAGAAGGGAAGGAAGATTAAGTGAATAACTATAATAAGGAATAAAGTAATAGCCTTGTCATATATATTATTTCACAGATAGAGTGTGTCAATATCAAGCTTCAAAAGACTACTGGTTTTAATGCAACCTTCTATTATTTATGTCAATACAAAATCACTAGAACCAAAATTCCATCTTTTGTTCTACAATGCAATCAGTGATTTGAATCATAAAGTTTGCAGGAGCAATAGTATAATTCAAGCAACTGCTGTTATTTATTGTCAAGTTTTCAGTTTAAGAATTCAGAAGAATATTCTTTGTCCTTTATTTATAAATAATCCTTGAATAATTAAGCCATAGTGATGAGAAATGCAGGAAAAAAAATGTATTAGCTAGTTCTTCCAGAATTCTGGCATTGGTAAATCATCAATTGCTCATCTAAGATACCAGTTGAATAATAAAAAAAGTTCAGCACTCTTTAACAATATTCTATTACCAGATCAGCACTACAATTCTCTACAGCAATGAAAGAGAAGATGAATTGCTAGAATAAAGGAGATCCATCTATTACATGGAGACAAATAGAGTTAATATTCTCATACTAGCTCATCAAGTGCTACAAACACCTATTCCAAATCTGTAATTTACTGTGTATGGACTCACTACTGACTTGTGGAAAACCACTGAGCTCTCACAGACTGCCTCTGCATGTAGAAACACGATTACCTGCCAAAAGGCAGATCATGAAAACCAGTTCTTGAATGTTTGGGATAGTTTTTAAACAAATAAACTTACAGCAATTACAACTCTAATTACTGCATTTTTCTTTTTGCCAGTTAAAAAAATACATATATGCTTGGGGTGGTATTTTGTACTAAGCAAACACAACACACCTTTTTCTGTTTACTCAATTTAACATTAAAAATAGACAAAGATGCTTGATTAAAGCCTGCTGTTGCTGCATTCTTTAATAAAACAGAAACCTGTTCTCACAGTTGACCTCGAATGGTATAGCTATTTATAAACCATAGTTTGTTTAGCATCAGTAATGTAAGTGAACCTGTGAGAGGAAATAGTAAGAGTGAAAATAATAATAATAATAAAGAAATCCTGAAAAATGCTGGATGCAATATTCAAGTAAACCAACAAAAATTTAGATTAGAAATAAAATGTCCTTAAATTTATAGTTTTAAAATTCTATTAATATTTTAATAACTTGACTATTTGAGGTACCTGAAAAATTAAAATTAAAAAAAGCAAAAATTAACTCCCCCATATGAAAATCTCAAAATAGGGTATTTCAAAAATATGTGTTAATAATTAAAGAAGGTAGTGATTAGTCTTCTGAAGTCCAATACAAAAAGAAATCTTTATAAAGCATGGCTTGGCTAAAATTTTCAATGTAGAGAACAACATTTAATAACATGCTGACTTTAAAGGAGAGTTAAGATTTTATCCTCCTGAATGTTTGTAGGGTCTCTTTAATACTACTTGATGAAAAAGCAAATATTGGTATAGAGGCTAGCTAAGATAACTTTTATGTTCCCATTTGTTCACTGATCAAAAACAGAGGCAAATTGGGAAACTCTGTGTAGAAGATGAGAAGGAACTTTTGATCATCTAAATTTTGTAATCTGTTGGAAAGAAAATTCATACAGGAAATGTATGGTCATCAGTTAAATCTAAGGATCAGCTTAGTCACAGGGGCTTTTGCTACCTGTTTCTAAGACTACAGCAAAAAAAATGCACACGTGTCAAGTTTTGCAAGACCTCACCTTGATCTCAGTTATTATTATGTTGTAAGAAAGCTTCACACATAAAGAAGGATATTGTTTTTGTCTGCTCTGTATTTACAGCTCTGAAGCAAACTTCTCTCCTTTCCTCCATGTGTCCAGCCTCTAACGGATCTGACAAGGGAAAGGGTAATCTGCTGCAAAGTGCTGAGAATTTATACCATTGCACAGGAGTTGAAGCAGAATTCAGGTGTGTAATCATGCAGCTCTTGAAAAGATCACTGAACTTTTTACTTTATTCAGAGCCCAACAATTATAATCATGCTGGAGCGCAAAAAGTCTACTAGATTTTTTTCTCTTGAAATATACCAGAATTGTAAATGGGGTTTCTCCATACCTGAGGCAAGTAGAGCCAAACTATGTCATAATCACAGTTATTTTCAAAGATCTAGTACGTAAATTCAAGATTCATAGCTCAGTCAATATTGTAGATGACTATGTGTTATCATGGAAACAGTGATTTCTAGCTAACACATGCAGGCACAGGTTATGTGCAATTCCATTTGTATGTTGCCTAACATATTTTTTCTAGATGCATTTTTTGCTAAAATGAAAATACACATGCAATACCTTATCTTTGTGCAAGATAGCTTTGTATATCCTTTTATACAAATGGATGGATGGATGGACGGATGGATGGACGGATGAATATAATAATGGGTGGCAGAGCTGAGAGGGTCGTGATAAATGGGGCTGAGTCAAGGCCTGTGGCTGGTGGTGTCCCCCAGGGATCAGTACTGGGCAGAGAGGAACTTCATGAGGTACAACATAGACAAGTGCAGGGTCTTGAACCTGGAATAACCTCAGGAAGGAATAACCTCAGGCACAAGTATACATTAGGGGTTGACCTGCTGGAAAGCAGCTCCGCAGAGAGCGATTTGGGAGTCCTGATCGACAACAAGTTAATCATGAGTCGGCAGTGTGTCCTCGTGGCCAAGAAGGCCAATGGGATCACGGCCTGCATCAAGAGGAGTGTTGCAAGCAGGTCAAGGGAGGAGAACTTCTCCCTCTACTCAGCTCTAGTGAGGCTGCACTCAAGTATTGTGTGAAGTTCTGGGCTCCCCAAGAGGGATGTGGAACTTCTAGAGAAGGTCCAGCATAGAGCAACAAAAAATATTAAAGCACTGGAGCATCTATCTTATGAGGAAAGACTAAACGAGCTAGGCCTGTTTAACCTGGAGAAAAGAAGACTGAGAGGCGATCTTATCAGTATGTATGAATATCTGAAGGGAGAATGTAAAGAGGATGGGGCTAAACTCTTCTCGATGGTGGCCAGTGATAGGACAAGGGGTAAGCGTTATAAATTGAAATACAGGAACTTCCATCTCCATATGAGGAAGAACTTCTGTATTGTGAGGGTGACAGAGCATTGAAACAGATTGCCCAGGGAGGTTGTGCAGTCTCCTTCTTTGGAGATAGTCAAAACCAACCTGGATGTGACCTGGTGCCACATGTTCTATGTGTCCCTGCTTGAGCAGGAGGGTTGGACTAGATGATCTTTAGAAGTCCCTTCCATTCTCAACCATTCTGTGATTCTGTGGTGCCATATTAATTAAACAAATATAATGTAAGAAAAATTAGAGGCCTTCAACTCTAGATGAAAATTATTTAAGAGTAGCTAAGAGGAATTCGTCTAAGAGAAGACAAAAAGATTGAGTTTAATTTTGAATTTTAAATAAAAACATTTTAATTCTGTCATAATTTATAGCTTTCTTAATTCAACAGTGCTATACATCATTGAAATAGGTAAAACTGTGAAGGCAAAGCTATATAGAGCTCCTGGATGTTGCTGCTGTGAATCTTTGATAGAAAACATGAGTCAACCACTACAAGTAATAATCTTCTTTCCTACCAAATTCCAGTTTTTCTGTCCCATGGCACTGAGTTTGATAGCAGCTGCCATAAATATGCAATATGGCAATGATTTCCCAAAACTTGTTGGAAAAAAATATCAAGCTTTGTGCATTTTATTCATGGACATTTAAAAAGAAATAAAGATATTATTTCATCCATAGAAAGCTGAAATGATTTACTTTTTGAAGAATTCTGCTTTAAAAGCTTAAAGAAGCACATGTTAACATCAGATATATTAGTTTCATGTTTTTTCCATACTCTTTTTTTTTTTTTTGGTATTATTACAACCTTTGCTAAGTCATTTACATCTGAGAGAACTGGATTTCATGCTTTTGCTTTGCTGTAATCCATGGTCAAACCTAGGGCTCTTTCCCATGTTCTGGCTGCAAAAATTTCCCAGATAGTTAATCTGTGCTACTGCACTTTACAATACAACACAAAAATTACTCATCTTATATATGTGAATGGACACCATGATAAGGAAGAAAAAAATATCATATTTTAGGGCTATGACCCGTAATGATAGGGGAGACCAGAGACATGTCATTACTTCCAATGAAGAATTTTATTTTAGTGTACAATTGACAGAGTAAACAGGTCACTGTGAGAGCAGCATTACATTGCCTTAGGAGAGCCAGGAAAATCTGTGCACTACTCTATTACCATAAACTTTTTGAAAAACAAAACAATGTTCAAGTTTCTTTGTGACAGCTTCTAAGATGAACACGATAATAAGTTCATTAAAGTCACATTAATTGTTTATTTTTTACTAAATATTTTTAAACAACCAATATTACATGGCAAAAAATGTACAAAATTTTGACTTTTCTGGATAAGAATAAAAATGATGGATAAGAAAAAATCTGCTAAGATTACTGTTAGACATCCACCCTTTGATAAGCAAGGTGTAACAGAACATTAATAAAGAATTATTCCATACTGAAATATATGGTGTGTTACACCTGAACAACATTGTACCATGGCTTTTTACTCTTATTAAGGATACTTTCTCCTCGGAAAACAATTTAGAAAAAGGAACTATGTCAAAACAACAGCTGTTAAGTTGAAACATCTATATTAAAAAGCTTGCACACTTATATAACAGTAGTGTTTACACAGATTCTTATCACGATTCTTTGCAGTGCAGCTGCTGACTGGCAGAAAGGACAGGAGCTGGCACCAAGAGTGTTTCTATTCTATGTAATTTCTTGTGTAGGGACAAGAAAAGTCCAAGATACATCAGTATCAGCCGCAAGGCTGTTACCTACAATAACAAACCTAATCTGACACACATCTTACAGAAAGAAATCTGACCCACGGAAACATGATATTATTACCTCAAAAAGAGAAAGATACTGTAAGGTACATGCCCAAGCAAAGAAGTGTGTGATTTATACCCTGAAGAGCTCAAAAAGCACTAGTCATAGTAGTTGCCATACTGAAGGATCTTTCTATCCCCAAATGCTAATACTACATCTCTTCATACAAAGCAATACCAAAAGTTCTTAAGTTCATATGTACAGCTCAGTTAAAAAAGACACAAGAAAAAACACGTAAGAATAACTGTATAGTGTAACACATTGAAGCCAGCAGAAAAGAAAGTCGCCTCTTAATTGTTTCAACACAATTCTGAAAACATTGTAGTAGTAGTAGGGTATTGGTCCTATTCCAAATCAAGCAACAGCATGAACTTGATGACATGTATCATACTGCTATGTAAAATAGAACAAGAAGGTCCATGTCTGATTAATTCAGCCCCTCGGTCCACTCATAAAGATCTAGAAAAGCTATGTATATCAAAACTTCCCTGCTTCTTTCTGTAAGAAATAAAACTGTGCGATTAAAAATTATCTGCAACGCAATATGTTAAATATTTAAGGGAATAGCTTAGGCAAATAAATAAAGCTGAGAGAACTAATACACATCACTTGTATTTTAATTAATGGAAATAGTTGTAAAAGAGTAATAGCAGCCCATTTGTTTTTAGTACCCAACTGCAGTGAGAACACCTGCAGACGATCTGTTGAGAAGTCACTGACTGGCAGAATACCTGGTAACAGCCCCAGCATGTGAAATTGAGCATTGACCAAATTCCCAGAAGGGCGAGACAGCAGTATTCTAATTTTTTCAACAGCATCTAGCAACAAGAAATCTTCTGTGTTTGTTTTTTAGAATTTGTCACCAGTGCCCAAGAGGTATGTATTTCTTCATTTATGAATTACAAAACCTGCAGGTATAAATTATGAACATCCTCACATATCTAAATCCCAATCCACTGGATTTCATTTAATTAATTCTAATTTAAATGAAAGCATATCTCTATGGAAGAGCACACTGATGCCTTGTTTTAAAAGTTACAGGTGTTTAAGATTTCTCAAAGGACTTCATTAACTGATCCATCCGTTATTTATACCCATGTTTTAATCTTATATGTCTATCTAGCTTCATTCTCAAAGCATTTGCTCTTATTTATAACCTTATCTCAATGTTTGTATAACCTTCTTATCAGCTTCCTGCACTCATGTACATGTTTACAGACTTTAATCTACCTACAGCCCTTTCTTTTTGGTACACCAACAAGAGTGAGTTTCCTGACTGCCACCGTGAGATTCATGAAGTCATTTTCAGAGCTAGTGTTTATCCGAATAATGTTCAATGTCATTTATTAGATATGGCTAATTATGGCTAAATAATATTTTCACTAATCTAATTAATCTTATCATGAAATTGTTCTGTTATAATTATGGTACAATGATTTAGATAAGGACACTAACTTTTATTGAAAAGTTTAATTTTTCATTACTATTGTTACTACTATTAACAATTCTATGTTCTTATCTTAATCATAAGTGCAGTGATTCATTTCCAAAGACAGATTTTCCTTTGTTCTTAAAATATAATTTTGTATTGAATTCAGTTCAAAATTGAAATACTACGTGTCTACATATGAAAAAAAAAAAAAGTGTTTAAACTCCTATTACAACATTTCAAAGAATCTTAAACATCTACGCTTGGACCTGGAGTCCCACACATAACATGTTCTGTTGTCTAGGCTGAACAGGGACAGCTCTTTCAATCGCTCCTCATAAGCCAGATGCTCCAGTCCCTGACCATTTGGTGGCCCATCACTGAACTCACTCCAGTTTATTGCTATCTTTCTTGTATTACAGGGTGCAAAATGGATGCAGTACTGTAGATATTGTCCTGTTAACGCACGTCAGGATGCTGTTGGCCTTTATTGCTAGTGTACAACACTGGCTCATGTTCAGCTTATTCTTTGCTACAGACCCCAGGTCCTACTCAGCAGAGTTGCTTCTCAGCTAGTTAGTCCTCAGCTCGCACTGCTCAAACTGTTCTTCAGTGCAGGACTTGCACATCTGTTGAATGTTCCTGTTGAATTTCATGAAGTTCCTGTAGGCCTATTCCTCTAGCCTGGCAAGGTCTCTCTGAATTGCTATTTACTGCCTCCCGCTCTAGCATATTAAGCGGCCCCAACATTTTGGTTGCATTCTGCAATTTTATAAAATTTTACGAGTCTGGACTTGGAGGCTCCAGGCCTGGAGAATCCATATTCTCTAGCAGGTCTCTATGAAAAACTTAAGGCTGGGCAGGTTACAGCAGTCCTTCTTTGTTTCCTCTCCCTCCTTCCACATTGTGTGTAATGCCTTTTCGTACTGGCGATCTAACTTGAGCTCCCTGCTTTGCCATGTCAACCTCCTGATATATCTGCTTGTTTTCTTGAGTGCCAGGATAGACTGTTCTTGCAGTTAGAGGAGGTTTTCCTCTAAGAACAAGATCTGCCAGCTTGTTTGATTTCCTTTGCCCTTCTTAGATGCTTCCCATGAGATCCCCCTATCCTGAAAAACCCTAAAGTCTCCTCTCCTGAAATCCAGGGTCCCAAAGTCTGCTACTCATGTTCTTCCCTCAGGATGCTGAATTCCAAAGTCTGACTTCACATGTGGACATTTACATTAACATGTCTTAATCTGGAGCTGAATTTTATACACCATGTCCACACTAGCTCCGAGACTTTTTTCCATTTCTTCTTCTTCCCAAATTTCCAGCCACAGTTTATTGTAATTACTGCCTTTCCTCCAGATCTTTTTGCTTATGGAATTTACATCTGTTTAGCCATAATATATTCTTAAACAATTACCAAGGGTAGGATAACCTCATCACCTAGAACTGTTGTAGAAGACAGCTGTTCAGATTAAACACTTAAGAATTGGAGACTAACTTTAAATAAATCTTTTTTAAAAAAATAAAATAATAATCATAGAATCATAGAAGGCTTCAGGTTGGAAGCGACCTCTAGAGGTCATCTAGTCCAAACCCCCTGCACACGCAGGGTCACCTAGAGCATGTGGCACAGGACTGCGTCCAAGCGGGTTTTGAAGATCTCCGGAGAAAGAGACTCCACAACCTCTCTGGGCAGCCTATTCCAGTGCTCTGTCACCCTCACTGTTAAGAAATTTTTCTTTAAGTTCCTGTGGAACTTTTGATGCTTCAGTGTCCGGCCATTTCCTCTAGCTCTGTTGGTGGCCACCACTGAAAAGAGGCCAGCACCATCCTCCTCACTGCCTCCCTTGAGGTACTTATAGACACTGATTAGATCCCCTCTCAGCCTTCTCTTCTCCAGGCTGAACAGGCCCAGCTCCCTCAGCCTCTCCTCATAGGGCAGATGTTCCAGGCCCCTGATCATCCTTGTAGCCCTGCGCTGGACTCTCTCCAGAAGCTCCACATCCCTCTTGTACTGTGCAGCCCAGAACTGGACACAATACTTCTCTGCAGAGCTGCTCTCCAGAAGGTCAGTCCCCAGCCTGTACTGGTGTCTGGGGTTATTTCTTCCCAGGTGCAGGACCTTGCACTTGGCCTTGTTGAATTTCATGAGATTTTTCACCGCTCAGTTGTCCAGTCTGTCCAGGTCCCTCTGGATGGCAGCACAGCCCTCTGGGGTATCAACTTCTCCTTCCAGTTCTGTATCATCAGCAAACTTGCTGAGGGAGCACTTTGTGCCTTCATCCAGGTCATCGATGAATAAATTGAACAGGACTGGACCAAGGACTGACCCCTGGGGCACACCACTAGCTACAGGCCTCCAACTAGACTCTGCACTAGGTCACTACCCTCTGAGCTCTGCCATCCAGCCAATTCCTAATCCACCTCACTGTGTACTCATCTATCCCATACTTCCGGACCTTCCCCAGGAGGATGTTGTGAAGGACAGTGTCAAAAGCCTTGGTAAAGTCGAGATAGACGACATCCACCGCTCTCCCCTCATCTATCCAGCTGGTCATTCCATCATATAAGGCTATCAGGTTAGTCAAGCATGATTTCCCCTTGATGAATCCGTGCTGACTACTCTTGAGCACCTTCTTGTCCTCCATGTGCCTGGAGGCAACAGCCAGTATGAGCCGTTCCATCACTTTTCCAGGGACAGAGGTGAGGCTGACTGGCCTGTAGTTTCCTGGGTCCTCCTTCTTGTGTTTTTTGAAGACCGGCATGACATTGGCTTTCTTCCAGTCCTGCAGCACCACCCCCATTCTCCAGGATCTTTGAAAGATGATAGAGAGTGGCTTAGCTATGACCTCTGCCAGCTCACACAGAACTCTGGGGTGCATCCCATCAGGGCCCATGGATTTGTGGGTATCGAGTTTCCTTAGGTGATCTTTCACCCAATCTTTCTCTGGCTAGCAGTGATTTTCTTTTTTTCAGAGGCATATTCAGCAAGAGAAAAAGGATTAGATTAAGTAAGAATAAAATGTGTTTCCCTTTACCCTTCAAATGTCACCAAGTCACCTTAAGTTTATCTATACACTTGGGCATATGTTACAGTTAGAAACATTATCTCTTAAAAAGATGCAGCCTTTGCAACTAGAACTAATTATAAATGCCATAAAAACGCTTCAAGTATGAACACCATCATTTCAAAGTAAAGATTTTAGGAAATCATATGGATATGAGGGCTACAGTTTTCTGCGTCATGTCACAATCCTCAAACCTACAGGATTCCTGTTTGCTTTTTTTTTTCTTTCTCTTCTGAAGAAGTATATACCTCTACAAGATGATTCTGCCACATTTAGTAATGTCTGTATTACAATAGTAATTTCTGTATTGGTGTATATGGTGTATACACATGTATACACACATATATGCTCCAACCATGTTTACACATATATATACATATGTATACACACATATAAATGGGTGTGCATGTATATGCATGTGTATGTATATAGTGTGTATATATATAATTGTAATTTTGTATATATATATATATATAATTGTAATTTTTTATATATGTGTTATATATATATATACATAAAAATACAAGGAAATTAGGTACAGAGTAATTCAGACCAGCCTTTGGTGATTTGAATCAGTTTGGGTAATAGTATGCAAAACATCCTTTGAGATTGAGTTTAAATATAAGAGGGAAGTTTATAATATGACTGTTAAACAATAAACAGTTACAATAGCACTATTATTGGGAAAAAAAAAAACACACAATAGCACTGCTTAAAGATGGCTTAGTGATTAAGGCTTGGTGTTAACTTTCCGTTGACAAAGGTTTGTTAATGGACACCGATCAGGACACAAAACAGGGTGGCAACGCTCCAGTGCTAATGATGCCATAAGCTCGAAATTTAGGATAGGCAGTTCATGCAATTTTTATTTTGCTTGTAAGGGCAATCTAGTCAAGCACAAAATGCATGGTTATGAGATACCCAATGGTCACCAAAGACTTGGCAACTTAAATTACTTAGTTCTAATGAAGATAAATAGCACTCTAGACCTGGACACATATTACACTCTGAAGAGAAATTGACACTGATGGTGTTGCCAGGCAACTTGTCTTCCCATATAAAACATACACTGTATGATTTTACAGTATATGTATCCAGGAAAAAAAAGGATTGGGGGGGAGATCTGGGGGAATAGCACTGCAATTCTCTCACTGAGATTTACTTTTTAATAATGCATCAGAGGGAAAGGAGATCTCTGTTCACTAATATAATTTTATTATGCTCTTAGAAATTAAATCCTCATTCTGCTTTTATAGAACTTGCATACAAAAAAAAAAAAAGATACGAAAACACCATCTTTCAATCACTTCTTCGTGGTAGGTTTTAAAAGTCAAAATTGTACATTTTCACAGAAGAATGTTGCTTTCTTTGTGGGTTTATATTGGTATGTGGGCAATTTTCTTGATACAGTGCCAATCATTAGCTGTAAGTGGATGAAATCACATTTTGTCTTTCTCAGTTCAAATAGTAAGAATAAAGGAAGGAGCTCTATCACCATTTCCCCTGTATGCAACCAATTTATGACAGATTTTTGTTTTCCATTTTCATTCCCATTTTCTGATCATAGAATGTGATTGTTCTTTTTACATACGGTTTTTGTAAGTGCTGTACAAGTACTACATAAACGTCATCATAAAGACTTGTTTCTAACAAGGGAAAACTGAATTACCATTAAGAAAGTGCACAGAGTTTAATGATATTCTCATAAAGCTCAGAGACTCATCCTGTAAGAATCATTTCTCCAGGAAGCTGCTCTCTACTTGTTTCTTGGTCATGCTACAACATCCCTAATTAATTTACACTTCAAGAAGCTTGAAGAGTGTTTACCACACAGGCAGATATCGTATCATATTTTATTCTACTGTTTGATCCTTTGTTTTATAAACCACTTAAATGCACTTTTTTCTACAATCTCACGTGTTTATTTGGTGAGAAAAATAAACCTAAATAAAAGCATCCATACATTTGCTATAGTGAAAAATATACAGTGAATTTAAATTAGTTTAATAGTGTATTCCATTCAGAAATGTAACTTCTCTGAAAATAGTTCTGCCTGTCTGTTTTCTAGATGACAACCATTGTAAGTATTCGGCAAGCTTAAGATGCCAGGGACTTGTTGCTCAATTCTATCCAACTAACATGCAAACTTGTTTTCCTCACAGCTAGGACTGTGATAAATAACTGGGAAAATTCTAATTTAGTATACTACTGATTAAGCAATGATATTACATTTCCAAGAAACCTAAAGGTAAAACTGAGATCAAGAATTTGGAGAATTATTATTTTTTAAATCGTGGTCCCATTCATAGCTTGGTGCCATGTAGGCTACCAAGCAACAGCGTTATCACCACACAGAAATTTCAGAACACATAAACAGTTAAATGCTGGAGGTTATGGTTGTTTCTGTATTCAATATTGGCCAGGAGAATATGTAGAACTTCTTGTAGATTTAAGCTCCAAAGCTATATACTCTCTAAATGTGGTGATGGTGTTTCCATATCTGATATGAAAGATGGAGGGTTCACTAAGTGTTTTATGTTGTGTTTTTTTTTTTTTATGCCAGACCTGAAACTGCATTTAGTAATATAGCTGTACACTGCTACACTTACTTACTCTAATGTGCTTCTAAACTCCTAATGCTATAATTTCCGCGTTGTTTTGTCTGAGGAAAGAAAAAATACTGCTTCTTCTATAAAGGATAAGAACTCTTATGTAAGAAACTGTGACTGGTGAATATGAAAATCATAGGAAAACATATGAAAACAATGGGATACACTTTCTTCTGTAAATACAGAGTGTACATTTTCATAACAGTCACAACCAGCTCCACTAATTTGGCAGATACTGCTCCAATGAAAATCACAGCTTGTGGCAAAAATCATAAGTCTGAAAAATAATGAGGTCCAAATGTTCTCTGAAGCTTCAGGCCTAACCAGTTGGTTTTGACTTAAATCCATTCTTTAAAAGAAATAACAACGCATGTATTAGAAGCATCACAAGCCACACAAAACACAGTCATTTCTTGATCTGTTTAACAGACATTACTGTTTTGCCCAATGGAGGGAAAGATGCTCTGTTTCTAGAAATAAGTAAAATCCTTCAAGATTTATGAGTTTTGTCCCTGAGATTCTGATACACAAATGAGTTCTCAAATGAAACAAACTGTCATACTGTTGACTGTCCTCCAATGTGGTGATCCTGTGGCACTCTCTGATAAGCTGAACATACCCAATCATTTATTTGAGAGCTATTTCAAACTGATATAGAGGAGGTTCAAAATGATATAGAGGAGGCAGCTAGGCATAAACACTTCCCTTGTTGAAGCATAATTCTTTAAAACTCCATGGTAAGTTGTCTATCCAGTAGACTCTTAACTTCAGCATCACAGCTAAAAGCAAGGATCAGGAAAACTTGCTACATGCTAATTTATTTCCTTCCTTGCTCCACAACTGTTAAATGGAATAACTGCTGCACTACTGGAGAGTGATAAGCCAGTGATAAGCATTTTCACCTGGAAACGGGTGACAGGGCTTCCAGTCCTGCCTCCCTGGGTGTTTTGGTTAAATGTTAAGGATTTTGTGTTAAATAATTGCTGCATAAAACACAAACACAATCCTCTAAAAGTCACCAATTTTTATCAGACACAAACAGAGCTATTTTGTACTGTCTCTTTATGATCATATGATTTTCTAGCAGTAAAACACATTGATGATTTCTCAAGATAAAATGCAATTGCACACAATCAGGTTTAGGCTTCATCATAGGCTTCATTATATTTTAATCTTCTCTTTCTGATATATATTTTGACCATCAGTGGTATGGTATATGTTAAAATTCACACTATTATTACTGAAACCTAAATGGAAACATTGAGCGGAAGGGATTTGTGCATTATAATGTATTAAAAATCATTTCAGAATCTCCCCCCCAAAATTAGTTTTGGTTATAGTTTGTTCAAGATCTGAAAGACTTTTATTTCTCTTTGCAAATCTAATGGCTAGAAGCTTAATTTTATGTTTAATGGACTATGAAATATTCAAATACAGAAAGGCAATTTGAAAGAAGAAATAAGCCAGGTCAGTCTGAGTCCTTCTTACAATAGTATATTGTTGTATATCACAATAACTCCAACTTTCTTGTGTGAACAATATCTCTGCTGTGATTCTTACCTATTTTGTAGTTTCATCACAATTCTTTTCTGTCTGTGTTGTGTGACTTTAGAACTCTAGGAGACTGAAGTTTGGAAGAGATGAATCAAAGACAATATTAAGTTTTGTATTATCACATATTGCCATATATTTAAACAATTGCAAACTAGAAACAAATCTATGAAAGATGGAGAAAAAGATGTAGAAAGTCTATCTATGGACTAAAAGATGGTAAATCATCTACTTAATTCTTGCCACTGAGACTAACTGCATACAAAACAATTCAATTTGTACAACTGTAGAAATAAATAGGTAAGGGCAGAACCACCCGGAGGTAGATCTGCCCTGACCAAAACCAAAAGAACAACCTAAGGCCCAAAGTGTCTATTACATTGCTAGCTGATTGGCTCCAGTAGCTTCCCATATGAAGATCTACTCTTCTTTTGTCTCCCTTCCTTCCTTCCTTCCTTCCTTCCTTCCTTCCTTCCTTCCTTCCTTCCTTCCTTCCTCCCTCCCTCCCTCCCTTCCTTCCTTCCTTCCTTCCTTCCTTCCTTCCTTCCTTCCTTCCTCCCTCCCTCCCTCCCTCCCTCTTTCTCTCTTTTTACTCTATAGTTTTTAAATGGTGAATTGACCTTCTGTGTGGTAACCACAGTGTTATGCAAGGTGCCTTTCCAGGCCTTAGGACACTCTGGGACAAGTCTAGTGGCTTATTAGAAGAGAGAAATCATTTTGGTTTGATATGGACTAGAAAGGAAAAATGAAAAAATATTGATGGTGTGTGTAAGAGAGGAAGAGAGGAAATAGGCTAAAATTAGGTTAGGAGAAAATACTGGCTGCTAATTTTTTAATCTGTCTACAACTTTCCGTAAACCCAGCAGTGCTCTCCTTTATGGGGAGAAGAAACAAAGGCACGTGAGTAGTTGAAAGGAGAGAATAAGCATGTCCTGGAAGCAAAAATAATGGTGAAGGGCTCTAGGGATGTTGTCCATGTGAACAGTGCACTCACTCAGCATTCACTGAATGCAAGGATTCCATGGATTATTTAAACATAAAACTAATAAAATTCTGCCCTATGGAATAGCTGCGGTAATGCTGCTGCTGTCTAGAGGGATGAACTCTTTACTGATACTGTTAGATTTAAGCTAAAAGCAAGCAAACCCAAAAAGATGTAAATGACTGTGATTCTCAGTAGGATTCCAATTGAGTAAAACTTGAATTTTTGTGGAAGTTCAGGGATCCATTTTAAAAACTCTTTTTTTTTTTTTTTTCTGAACCTCCTTTCTTTCATCAGTTAACTTCCCAGTCAATTAGAAAGAGATACTTTCCCATACACCAGCATTTTCAATACTAATATGCACTATAGCAGATTATGTCACCAATATTTACAGATTCAGCAGTGAAAGAGCAGAAATTGTAGAAACTGACACTTTTTATGTTTAAATTTAGGATTAATGGTTTTGGATCACTTCTTTTTAAATCAGATAAAATTATATTCTCTTTAATAAGAAATATCAAAAAGGATTGTATGCAATTAATTTATTTTTAGCAGATACATTGCTAAGGCAACCGGCTTACACAGATTACATGTCAAGCAATACAGCGAAGATACAGCTTTTCTATCTATCTGTGGAGAAAAGATTCTGTAAAATAGCTGCTTCATTTCAGTTAGTAGCTACAGTAATAGCCCTCTGAAGGTGATAACCTTAGGGGCAACAGGAGATTTGGCATATTTAAAATCTTAACAAGACAAAGGCAGATGATAATCAAATTCAATAATACATTCAATTTATAAAATATTTTTTCAAAGGCAAGTTTTCTTAAATGGATTTACATAATATATTGGTATTATATATTGGTAATAAAGCAAAATAAGATTCTCCATAAAATTCAGGAGTCGAAATGTGAGTTGTAGAGTACTTAATATAAACATATTACCATTTTCTGTGTAGCGCTTTTTTCATATTTTTTCTTCCTACGCCTAATGTACAAGTTTCTGAGAGTCTTATTAATATAACTAGTATAGCAATATTATTAGTATAATATTCCAAAATACACCTTTTATCATCTGTAACTCAATTTCATCATAACCAGTGTACTGTTAATTTACTTCTTTAAATATTTAGATCAAAATAAGTAAGAAGTTAATGTATGTCCTAATTATTGATCAACTGATATCTCAAATTCCTTCTTAATAATAACTGTATTTAGTATATAATTACTATAATTATATTGTTTATACCTTATATTGTAAAATTTAAAATTATATATTTTGTTAATCAAATTTCTGATTCACTTTAGAGCAGTTATGTGTGTTATTCTCGATGTTCTGCTTACTATATAAAAATACCCTTTTTATAACTGTGTGAGTAAAGGAAACTAAGTTAAGAGTGATAATATAGATTTTTAACAAAATATTATCTTCTGGGACCCGGCTGATAAAGGATGTGGGGCAAAGTCGGAGATAGTATGACAGTGGTTGGATGGAGGTTCATTCTGATGGAACTCATTTCAAGATCAAAGCATCTGAGCATATGTATATATGTGTACGCTTAGTGTCTGACCTTGTAATATAATGCATAAAGAGCAAGTAAAAGCAGTTGACAGAGGCAGAAAAATGATTTGCCTGCCTTGCTGTTATAGATGGAATGAAGTTTCCTAAAAAGAAATGTCAAGTACTATTTGCAACGCTCAGTTTGCCTGTAAGAGGTCGGGCATAAAGCTCACTTCTTGATAGCCAATTGTACACACCCAAATTTGTGTTAAGCCTAACTGAGCCCCACATTAGAGTCATATTCCACAAATGAATTCCAAATTAATTTCTTTTTTTAAATCTGGAATGTTTTTCAGTTTAAAACGATGACCATCATGTATTTCTCCAATAAAGGTTGTTTTTTTGTTTTGTTTTGTTTTGTTTTGTTTTTGTTTTGTTTTAGTATCTGTAATCTAGCAGGTATAAACAGATCGATTTTCTTTGCATAAGATGTGCAGCATCTTAAAGTTGGCAAACATGAGCATACCATGAGTAATTAACAGGAAAAGAAGTTAAACAGTCAATTTGTTTACCAAGCACACTGTTCTACATAAATGAAATGTTTAGAAAGTTTAGAATAATATATTATTATTAGTTAGTTAGTATGTTTAGAATACTACCCTATATGCTAAACAGTTTTAATGATTAATTCATTTGCTGCAGAATTCTTTAGGTAAACAAGTATGGTGACCTCATGACAGCAAAACAAATTCTATGCAATTCTTCACTGGAAAAAAAAATCCGGTAATGATACATAATTTAAAATAAAATCCAAAGAGATTTCTTATTCATATCTTTTTTTCAATTGTTATCCCAGTGTATTGGAGGTGGAAATTTTTATGATCTGTAGTGTCATGAATAAGTATTGCGCAAAACAGAATCCAGACTTTGGAGGAAAAATACTGAACTTTGATAATGCTCAGCAGAGGCCACCAAAAATGGAAGATTGTAACACTCAGATCTCTGAAGAAGAACAGAAAGCACAAAGTGGTTACATACTGTCCAAACGAACAAAAAAGTTCAAAAGTTCATTAAGAGAAACAAGAAGGGCTGTTCAGGCTGGTTTGCTGACAGCCTAGCTACAAAATACTCTCTAAGGAAGTCTGAAGGCCAAAGTCATTGTGAGAATGAGAAGGATAAGAAAAGTGGGGACCACCAAATTGAGGAATGAGAACCCCTTCTGGAATGTGTGCATGCGCAGTCCTGGAAGGGTTGTGTAACAGGAAGGCAGAGATTTACCCGCCCCTGTGCGGCCTCCTGGCATGTGCTGACCCTACGTGACCGAACGCCTCGGGGGATAAAATACGAGGGGCAGATCTGGGGGACGGAGACTCCTAATATCAAGGCCAACGTTGTCTCCTGCGGGGATGCCCACTACGATTGAGAGCCTGCCAGCCCCTCCAGTCTCCTCTCTTGGAGAGATGTGTGGTCTCGTAATCCTGCTGGCAAATATTATTCAGTAAGTAACTTTTTCATATTCACTTGTACTAACCGATTCGTATTCATACTTGTATCTATCTATGTTGTTTTAATTAAAGGCGTTAGTGTCAGTAAGTCCATCTGTCAAATGTGTCTTTATATTGCCAAATCCTGAGCCTATCCAGTACACTTAAATGACTTCTATTATTTTCAGTTCTGTTTTCATGTACTTTAACAAGAAGCATGTTATCTTCCTATCTTCCTAATACATTTTTTGTCTTTAGCAGAAAGCACTAATTTTTAGTTATATACATTTATCCTACACATTCACACACATTACTATGGATGACCTTCAGGGCCATTAAGAAATAAATCATGGGTGGCCATGAAGCGACTGAGGATTCAAACGTAGTATTTTAACTCGTAATGAAAGTTTATCTCATATTTGATTAAGACTTCTGAATTTCTCTTAAATGCAATGCTTAACTTGGACAATAGGAACTGCAGAGTTCAAAATCCAAGTATTCTTATGGCAATAGGAATGATGTAATAGAAACTAACAAACAGTGATGAGTATGCTAGGATTTAGTCCTACCATATGTATGCCTTTAAAAGAAGTCCATATGAACACTTACACTACACATAGTTATATATATATTCTGTAAAAAAAATGAATGAGTATTCAAAATATTATGTTGCATTCATTTATTTCAAATAGTTTTACCAAACAAGTCTTGGGAAAATATCAATTATTTTTTCTCATATTCTCTTCCTCTCCCCCTTCAGAAAACGTACTCAGAAAAGCAATAATAATCTCGCTCGCAGATTACTTTTGTCATCCTGCACATTTTGCTGCCTTTACTTCACTGAAGAAGAATGGATGATAGCATCTGCATTTTGACAATGGCTGGACAGATTAGCAGTAGTGTTGACTATGACAAATCACATATATTAAGCTTTTACTGAAGGGATTCACTGTAAAATGTCTGCTGCAACATCTCCATCCAGAACTCTGTTTACAGTGCTCTAGAGAAAGACAAGTGCTATATAAATGAATTTCATGAAAAATTGAGTCAGCCGCCTTGACGCATTTCTGATTATTTCTGGTCTGTTCTTTTGGATGTTGTGACCATATCCAAAAGAACAATTTCTTTGAATGAGTTATACCGTAAAAGGTAGACAATATGCAAAGTCTCACACTTCATTTGGATATCTGTGGACTTATATCAAAAAAAAAAAAAGGAAGAAAAGAAAAAGATTAATAATAACAGCTGTTTATCACAGTTTGTCAAGCAAGGAGTAGCCTATTGCTGTCATAAAGAGCTCAAAGTACTATACCTTTAAAGTATTTCACAACTAATTTGATTATTTTGTTACTATTTTTCATACATGCAAGGTTTTAGCAGATGTTTAGGTGCTAAAATTTGTAACAGTGCTATTTGTAATGCCTATGGGAAAATCATTGTATTTTTCTCTTACTGACAGCTGAAATTATAAGTTGCTTTTATTTCTCTGTCTCTTCCCAATTTCATGCTCCCTATGCTCCCTTCACCAATATCATTCCCAGTTGTATATTTGGAGCAATTAAATCCTCACCATTTCTGTGTGCCTTTCAAGAGCTAGGGAAACTCAAAAAAAAAAAAAAAAAGAGTTGTACTCCAAAAAAGACCAAGGTTTCTGCCAGAATAAGAGATACCTCCTGAAAATGCCTCTCCAGTGCCCAATGTAGCCACAGTAAAAGTACCAGTAGCAAAAAGCCTTGAACACAGTGCAGATACAATTGTCTAACAATTGTCACAAAAATCTAATTCTAGAATTCTAGAGAATTAATATTCTAATATTAATAAACATAATAAATATTAAATCTAAGGATTTAATGATTCAAAGAAGAGGATTCTTACATGTGATAGTTTCAAAGATGTGGAGAAATCATCAGTCTACATTTTCTCAGTCCTGTTTTTTAGGAGCACCTTACTTAAGTATAATTTTTATACCTAAGAAATAATAATAATTTGTATTATTGTAAGCAGATACTCAATCATGGATTATTTGCAATAACCATACTTGAAAAATAATCAGACTCTCCCTTTTCTAGATGAAACTAGAAAATAGTTAGTTTTTCATTTCCTAATAGGGGTTTCCCATTTTTGATATTAGCTAAACTACAGTGGAAGGATTCAAAGATGTTATCAAGAGCACAAGAACTCTCACTAACAACCACTGAATAATAACAAGCTGGAGGACCTTAAGCAGGAGACTTCCTTGGAGCATCTGCATTGCTAAACAGGGTGCTGCAACCTGGGATTTCGGATTTGACTGGCACAGGCAAATGTGGCACTCTGGATTATGCAGCCCGTAGAAGAGGGTTTTGACCTGGGGTGCTCCCCCATTTAACAAACCCTGAGTGCACCAACAAAAACTACAGACACTCCACCCTGTGGGGTTGCTGTAGCCTGGAGGCCTACCCTCTAACAACCCCATAATTGACAAGTCCAAAGAAAGAGTGGCAGGGCAGACACACACCATAGACATCTAGGTGCTGTGGAGCCCTTCCCCTCAGAAGAACCTCCTAATGGGCACATGGCTACCAACCCAGCAAGCAGTGCTGTGGGCTGAGTACTGGGTCATCTGTTGATGTGCACGCTGTTTTAAGCCAGAGTCATAGAGCTTTGTTGTCACTGTGGGCTGGCTTTGCTTTGACTGAATATAAAGGACAATAAGCATGGACTGGACCATGCCATGCCATGATTGGCACAAGCTTGGATTAATGGTCAGCTGGCCTGAGGACCCAAAGACCCATCCTTCAGCTGGTGTCAATTGCTATGAGGAGAAGCCAGGAAAAAGTAAACCAGAGGTGTGGTCCATAAGGGGCAAAGAACGATCTGTACCATGTACCCCTGATGTAATTGTAGAGATCTGGTATATAAATACGTTTTCAGTTCTGTTGTATTTCTAATTTTAGTGTACTTTAAGCTTTTCTCTCTAATAGATTCTCCTGCTTGGCAAATGATTATCTTTTGAATTTGGTGCAACTAATCCTGAAATTGAAAAGAGTCTGGACACCCCTCTACTGTCACACCACAGAGATATGCAGTAACCCAATGTCCTTCTGGTTTATTCAGAGAATTCCCTGCATATATGAGAATAATTTGGTTGTCCTTCATCACAGATAATGAGGCACAAATCTATAGATGTGCTGGCTACAGTTTATATCTGGATATTACATAATACAATGAATTTATCACCTGCTGTTCAATCCCTGTCATTGTTCATATTTTCCTTTAAACTGCTGCCAGGGTTAAGATTTTCTATTTCTTGATGAAGGTCTGGAAATTGGTGTTGTCACACAGACGGTCAGTGCAGTGAGAGGCTTGGGAATGTTGGAACAGTTCCATCTGCCTAGTAATCACAGACCTCTAAGTGCAGGAAAAAGAGTCTTCTTACTTTCACCACAGCCACCAATCACGTTTCTGCTGATGACATTCTCACCTCTTTCACTGTTGTCCCCTTTATTACTGCTTTAGCTAAAGAATAATGAGCATGAAGTTTGCCTGTCCTTACATATACCATTTACAAACTGGCTGGTAATTAATACTGAATCTTGCAGGATTAATTAATGTACAGGAGCAAGCTCAAGAACAAAATGAAGCAAAAAGTTTTAAGCATTATATATGGTAATTACAGCATTTCAGATGACCACACAAATATATTTCAGTTCTATTAAACCTTAAACTTTTCATCATCTGTCTTTTTTGCTTGATTTTAAAGTATTACCTGATAACTGAACATTATGCAAATGTTGTTGTGCAACACACATTACAACCTTGTGTCTGCCTAAGATGACATTGCTACATTTTTCAAAAGACAATTCATCATACTGACACCTGATAAGGCATTAACAATTCAAAAATTACTCTACTGGCTCGCCAGTGTAATGTGAGCTTGACTGATGGTTTTACAAGAGCTGCAAAGTTCTTTTCACTGTTTTGTGATGCTAATTTGAACTAGAAAAAAGAATTCTGCCAACATTAATTAATTGAATAAGTCTCAAAAAAGAAGTCTTGAATATATAGTTTAAAATTATCTTAAAAATTGGTGTAAAATACAATTTGTTTTGTAACTCATTTTTTCTATTCTGTTTCAAGACTGTTCATATGCAAAACTCCAAATTTAATTTAAGAAGCTTTTTTCTGTGTTTATGACTATTTTTTTAACTTAAATATATTCAGTTGCAATTTGACTAGATGAAACAAAAATGTTAGTGCTTTATAAAACTACTTCATGTTAATTTTACCTGAATCTGACAGCTATAGAAAATTTTGAATCGCATGGCAACAGGAACCAAAAGCTTTGCTGTTCTAAGTAAAATATATCTAAAAAAATTACCTTAGAATCAATTAAAAATTAAGTAATTTTACCCATGTTTAATGATCTCCTGAATAAGAACACTAGAGAGTAAAGAAAATGCATTTCAGTAGACTAGACTTGCTTGGAAAATCCTTGAGCATAGCTTTAAGTTTCTGTTCATTCTCCTGAAGAGCTCCATTTTATACCCTGTTTTGTGCGAAGTTTGCACACAGCATGCTTACCATGTAAAAGAATTACTGAATATTCCACATTACACTGTCACAATACAGTGAAGACAATATAATTCAAAATATGATTTCAGAAATTTCTCTGTTGTTCATGATCTGCCTTATTCTTTTCAACTCCTTTCACATATGATGATCAGCTCTGTCTGTGCCTTAAGCTCCTGCAACTAACATTTTTCTGTGTGTACCTGAAAGAATGAATTCCAAATGGCTATTCTTTCTCAAACAGAAAAACAATGAGAGCCAGTCTATGCAGTTCAGTTGGAGAAATATTGACTGATTCCATTAATTAGAAACTGGCCCAGAAACATTACATTTACTTCCAAAGCAGTAGTTTTACAAAGAATTCACGGAATAATTTTGGTAACTTCTCAGTAATAGTGAAATAAATTGCAGAAGCAAAATGTTGTTATTAAACATCACTACTGTACTGAAATGGTAAAAAATGAAGTGGCACAAGTCTTTAATATAATGCAATTATATTAAATAAAAAATCAATCTTTCCCTGGATGACATGAATAGAATTAAGGTCTCCTACATTCTGCTATTGTAGTCCATATTAATTTCCTTTATGAACTGTTAATGCTTTTCTGCTATATTTTCTTTCAAACAAAGCTGAAAGTAAGCAGACAGAAAAGGAAGATATGAAAGCATATTTCAAAGTCCACAGCCAAAATTGGAAATGTAATGTAGTGTTTTCCTAGTTCTATCTAACAGTTACTGAGCCCGAAGCAATGTATAGACAGAATGCAAGATTGTGGAGTAGAATATCATGCTGTCAGTGGAATCTGGAAACATTGCAATTTCTAAGTTCATTGGGTTTTGCTGCATTACTGAGGGTTTTTAACCTGACCTGCCTTTGTAAGGCTCCAAGGTACTTGTTGCAATAGGCTGGCTCTTTCCAGCTGAGCAGGCATTCTTCCAAGCCAGCTCATAAGGATTTTCAAAATCAGTTATTATTCACTCTAAAATTGCACAAATTTTCATGGTTGCCCCTCTCCTTTTTGGAATGCATAGATAAAAAGAAAAAAGAATGTTTTGAATAAGTTCTTTAACATTGCAGTTTAGGTGATCTGAAAATTGCTAGAAAAATAAAGTCATTTTTCTCCAGATTGTTCTTTTGAAATGAATTTAATTTGTTCAAAGGGACAAGGCAACTATAGTCATCAAACAATAAGAGGAGGAGCAGCATGAGGATCAGACATGAAAATATATGTATAAAATATACATAGAAGATCCATATTTTCTGAGACAGAAAAGAAAAATGAATCTAGGCTTCCCGCATGGAATTAAGATGTAAGAAAGATGGCAGAAGCTTTATCATCAAAGACTGTGGTACTAGATTTTTTGTTTGTTTGTTTGTTTTTTTGGGTTTTTTTTTTTTACAAGGTTTTAGTTCAGGTTTTCTACTGGTCTTTGAAGGAAGATGGGGAAACAGAGGACATGAAGAAAGTTTATTTTATTATTTCAGCCTGAAGCAAACTGACATTAAGGGACATTAAGTCCCTTAATTTTCATTAGGTAGTCACAGCCAGCAAAGAAACAAAAAACAACTTATAACAAAACAAAAAATATTAAAATTGCAACTAAAATTAATAGGTGGAAATATACCTCATAGTCTATAAACATGGACTACTAGAACTCTTTCACTTAGCCTTGAAAATGCAATTTGAGGTACTCAACCTGGTATCTCTATAAAGTGTTAATATTCAGTCTAATTTAAAATCATACTACCAGAGAGCTAAAACTAAACCAGATTTCAACTGTGGTTAGAGAAATAGGCACCTTAGGAAGTGCTTCACTCACTGAATGACTGTCTGAGATAACTGGTTTGTATCACTGATTGCATATATCTATTTCTGTCCACTGATCAGAGGAAGTTGATTACCTTAGACTAGGAATCTTGTTGTTAGATACCAGTCTTTTCTCTGAAGTGCACAAGGACAAGATGCAGTAGGCACATGTCGTCAGAAGGGAACTTATACATACAACTTAGACATAAACAAAGGCCTCATCATTCTGTGAAAGATTAAGCACAGGAACAAGTTGTCCAGGGATACTGCAGAATCTCTATTGTTAAAGGTATTAAGAACTCAGCTTTGAAAGGCAGAGGAAAACCTAACTCTAGCTTTAAAGTTTAGCCCTACTTTGAACAGGATGTTGGCCTACACTATTTCCTAGATATGACGGCTAGCCAACCAGAGTTTTTCTATAGGTCTCTGTCTAAATTCCTAAGACAAATCCTAACTTGCCAATACCTTTTTTTTCAATTTCTAAGCTACTATTTCAGAAAAAAAAAATTAAATTACAGCTAAACCCCTAAAAGTCAAAACTCGTGGACCTGTCAGAAAGGATGGAAATATTATTTGCCTAACTGTAACAATGTTTTAGGAATGCTGCTTATGACAGCAGCAAAAATTGGAAGCACAATGATGTGTTCACATGAGCAAACAAGCCCAATGACAACACTATAATTTCAAAAGGGAGGAAATGCTTATTAAGATTTTATGAACTTCAAAGAAATTTCATGAGATTCAAAAAAATTAACTCCATGGGTATTTGACTTTGATCATATGGTAAAGTCTGACTAAATGCATTCATTTCTGTCGACATTGCATCACAGCTTAGTGATGCATTGCACAGAATTGCACATCAAACATACTTTGACCTCTAGCTCATCTATATTTGCTATGAACCAAAGTGCTATGTTAGCAAGCTTGGCAGTTCTGCAATTTTGGGCAAAGCTTCCAACACCACAGAGAGTGTTGGAGACAGGCAGAGATATAGACAGACCGATGCATGAGAATAGGAAGCAAAAGTTATACTTCGTTAAATGTTTGTCTCAAACCACCTGGAATCCACACATCTACATGCATCATCCAGTCTTTTCTGCCTTCAGAAGCAGACACGTTTTTGAGCTGCAAAGGGCAGCATAGAGTTTTCTATTAAACAGAAGGTCTACATACTTGTACATGTCTACAGTAATTCTTAAAAAATCAAATATCTAGTGTGATTTAAGATTTTAAATGCAGTGCTGAAATGGAGACGCAAATTTCAGCTATGTGATTCTTTTATGTACCAATATGTTTTCATTTTGATTACAGTTAAAAGTCTTGTTTTTAACAGTTTACTGTACCTGAATGCCTTACATAAGTGTGCTACCATTGAGTTTATCTGCATGTACTTTTTGCTCTAAGCATTAATAGGGATCACATTTTGCCAATTGTTCCGCAGAAATATTTACAAAAGAGTGGGTAAAAAAACAAAAACAACTTCCCTCTGTGATATGTTGTTTAATGAATGAGTCTAACTAAGTTTGTTTCCCAAAGATTTGTATTCTTTTTCTACATTGTTGTCCTACAATTGCACCTTCAAGTGCTGTTCTTCACCTATGTTACCTCTCCCTTGTGAAATCTTCAATGTACATCTTTCTTCCTTATTTCATGAATATTTTTCTTCCTTCCACGCTGTCTTTCTCAGTTATCATTTGGATCTGGGCAGGGCGGAGGATTTACAGTGGCACAGTTGGAACCCCATAGGCATCAGGAGCGGAAACTACAGGTGTCCCTTCTGACTCACCCATTCTCTGATCAGCAGTTCAGGAAGATCAGTCAGCTCTTGAGCTCCTCATGTAGCTTTTTGCCTAGCACTGAATTGTTTTATTTTCTTTCACTTTCTTTCCTTTTTTTTTAAAAAAAAAAAAGAAAAAAAAAGCTTTGTAAAATCTAGAGACATTACTGTTTTTGAGCTCTGTACTTAGTCAAGTTTGATTTTAATTGGCTGCAGGTAAAGAATTGTTGAAGAAAAGGAATATGGAGATGAAAAGGCAGCAGCATAGACTTCCATTTTTAATGAAAATAAGCTAAAAAGAAGAGATAAAACTTCAAATTTTGTAAATGTAGCAAACATCTTTAGCATTCAAGTTCCTACTTACTTTGTAAAAGGCTTTTATAAAAGCATCTTGGAAAAATAATACCACCCTGCAAGCCATAAAAGGTAGTCCCAGGGGACTGAATTCAACTTTATGAATTTCTGCTGTCTGAAAAATTCAAGTATGGTCTGTCTGTAATTGCTCTGAGAACAGAACCTTTCTAAATCAATCTTCTGAGAGAAGGAAAGGAGAGGGATGGCATGGGAGTATTATTGCCCATAAAATATTTATCCATAAAAGTATACCCATCAAAATTTATTGAGACTTGATTTTGGATGACAATTTGGTACTTGAGGGTTAAAATTCAATGCTTTTTCCTGCAAAGATTTAACTATACAAATGGGACAAAAATATGCAAATTTAGATAAAGAGCTGAATTCAAAACTGATGTTAAAGCTGAATTAAGATGAAAGAGAAACTGAATTAGGATGCATTGGAAGTTTTTTTTATATAAAAATTCACAGTAAAGTTTTCAATTTTTATTTAAGTAATCACTTAGGTCATGTTGCATTTCTTACATTGTGGAATAAAATAAAATTCACTATTGTGATGAAAAAAAGTCTGTTTTTTTTGCCAACAAAATGTATTTTTATACAATAGTCATACATACAGACATGTACACACTTTTCCGTATAACAAAACATAAGGTTGTTGTCTATGTCAAGTGAATCTAAAAAGAGTCAGTAAGGGAATGTGAAATTAGAAAATCATTAACAAAAAATAATGTGTCTATCAGACACATTTCAGACACATTTCAAGTATGATTTTTAAAGACACATAATTTAGAACTGCAAAATATTAGGTCCAAGTTTTAGTCTATTTACAGTGTCATCCTTATTAGCAAAAAAAAAAAAAAAAGAAAGAAAGTAATCAACACCAGAATTTATTTACAAAGAGAAGTATCAAGAAGAAACTTCTCTGTTTGATAGAGCACCACCTAACAAGGCTCTAACTTCAAGGGATGCTCTACACGTATTTTTTGGTATTAATCTTGTATCAAAGATTTTGCCATTAGGATACTAGTGTACCACATTGGAGTTCAAGAATAAAGTAATCTGAAAACAGTAGTTGCCCTTTCTCCACTTGACTAAGCATCCCTGCATCTCAGAGACTTGCACCTCAGGAAGAATATTACCATCACTTAATACAGCAATACCACAAAGGACTGAAATGGAGAAAAACTATTCAGTCTAGAGATCCTTTTTAAAACAGCTTTGTGCCCATTAATACAGAAAGAAGGAAATTGCCTGGCTGTATTACAGGCTTTGCCCCTGTGGGGGCTCACAAAAAACTCTAGCAAGAAATTAGAGAAATAGCTACATATTATATTTTCATATCCAACATATATTTTGTAAGTGCAATTTAAATCCTTAGATCCTTGGTTAGTGCTCTGGACTCTCCAAGTGATAGCACCTTGTGTTACCACTATGGAAGATTTGGTGTGTCATTTTCTTATTGCTATTCATAACACATCAGGCAAGGAATACTATTAGTTTAAGTTTTTAATCACAACATGGAAAATTTATGAAGTTGGGCAGCCTGTCTGATGCAGGTCAAAGGAGCTAGAAATAATTACAGGTGTTTAACTTACCATAAAGGCTTTTAAGTTTGCAGTAAAGGTAACTGTCTTGCTTAAAGCAATCAACATTTGTTATTAGCTAATCTTTTTTTAGATTAGGCAGCATTGTTTAGGGGCAGATGCAGCAGACTCAGTATGGATGTGGAAAAGCTACAGAATTACTCATCGTCTCACATTTATCTCTGACAGGTTTTTAACATCAGTTGTACATGTCTAGTACTGCCTGATGCACCAATAATCTTCTTCAATGACATTTTGTAAGAGTGGAGTTCCCTTTTTCAAATATATCTTGTTTCATTCAGATGACTTCCTAAAAACTGTTGTCTGAGTGCTTCCAATGGTAAAACATTTTGTTCAATAAAACTCTTTACTGTCTGTATTTCTTTTTTTGGAGGGTGTATGTAAGGTTTGCGGTTGAAAATTTATGCTTTACTATTTAATTATCTACTATCCCTTTTATTGTTGTCAAAACATAAAAGCAGAAGTAAAAGAAACTGTAGTGGACTGGAACACAAATAACAAAATACTGTGTGCCAAGAGTCCACAAATGTATTTTCCACATACAAGGAAACAGTTGTGGTGACATGGCCTTTCATCATTCAGCAGCAAAGTCTGTATTGATAAAGGTACTACCATAAATTACATTTTCTATTAGTTAAGTTAAATTAAAAAATTTGGTTTTATTAAGACTTGCATACTCTGAATAAATCCTTAAGCCTTCATTTATCCTCTCTGAAAAGTTAACACAGTCTTCGCAGAATACTTTAAAATAATTAAGTGGTGTTTCTTCAATATATAATTACATTCTTATCAAATGTTAGCTAAATGTCTATTTTACCCACTCAAAGTACTAGCAGCAGAACATGATTCCAGCACCAGAACTGAAACAGGTGTCATTGAAATATAAGTGGATTCTTGACAAGTGAATATGATAAACAAGAAAGAATCTGTTGTGGTACCTGAGAAGGACAGAAGTCAGTGAGAAGTCAGTGTCCTTCATCCAGAATAAATGCTGATTTAAACACCCAGTCCCACAACTGAGGTATTTTTCTGAAACAAAGGATTTGCAGACTTCTGCCCAATACAGAGAAACTTCTTCATCCAGTAAGGATCACCAGCGTAACATTAACAAATTCCAGGAGCATACCTGGAAGCTTGTTATTAGCTGCATGGGAAACTCTCCTTCAACAGTCTAACATGAAGTTAGATGTTACCAGATACAGTGCTGAATACATTTATTACCATTCCTTAAAGATAATTGGACTACCCACAAAATAGAGCAAACAGTTTCAGCAATGAGAGATCACTGATTGTAATATAAAAAGATTACTATTTTGACTGAAATGCTCTTTAAGAAAAAAATTTATGTTACTTAAATATCATTTTTATAAATTGAATCTGAAAATGTCCCTGACAGGAAAATAAAACTCTTCCTGGCTAATTGCTGCCCCTACATTCTTGGGTCATGCTCAGGAGAATATAGATATCTTTTTATTTTGGAACACTTAAGTTCTTTTCAATCATATTTACCTAAAATATTGCCATAACTTCAAAGAGAAAGAAAATCATATGTTAATTTATTCTGTAACAGACACCCCGGACAGAGGTTTCAGACTCTAGAGGCTCTTGCTTGTGATGAAGCTGTCAAAAACTTGCTACAGTTTCTCCACCCCTAAAGGAATGCTGATTTTTCTTATAAAATCAAAACACATTTCCAATGCAAAAATCTTGTGAAGAAAGCAAAAAGACTTCTTTTTTTTTTCCCTTTGTCATTCTTTTTGAAGAGGTATGCAATTATTTATTTGAATATTTATCAAGCCCCCCAAAATAATTGAAAGAAAGTGCAAATTGGATAGGGAAAAAAATCCAGCTTTGATAAATTGGGAATTGGGAAATAGAACTGCCAATCACTGTCTCTGAGTAAGTTCCTGTAAAAATATAGTAGAAAAGACAATAATGTTTCCATCTCAACTAAGATATGCCTTTTCCAGCAGCCAAAGGGCTCTGACCGTCTAGCCACAGATGTAAGTCAATACCAGAAATGTTTCACAGCTTTTCTTTTCATACTGAAAGTTTGGCAAGCAGCATAACCCTGCAGTAATATCAGACAAAAACCGAATCCAAGCTTTTGTAGCAAGAGGTTGATGAGCTCTTGGTTCATTCTGAGACAAGTCTTGATTCATTGTGTTATGTATGTGGCAGTAAATTGCATAAAGACTATATTTTGCATAACCTACTTATTACCTATAACCTATTACTAGTTTGGTATTTGCACTCATCAAAAAACTATTCTTACTTGTGCTTAGAAAACAGAAATGCATCTATCTATCTAAACTGTAAGGATCATAGTTTTACTGATATTATTTCTAAAACCTTCTCAATATTAATCAATATTAGCCTATATTCATATGCAAAATTTAAGTATGAACATTTTTTTCTGTTCTTTTTCCACAAATTCCTACTTGTTTCTATTTATACTTTGTTGTCTCCAGACAAGTTGCCAATATTTCATATCCATTTGTACTACAAATATTGCATCTTTTTCTACTTTTTAATATGTCACAGAAAAATATAAAGGTTTGTATTCAATCATAAATATGTAAATCTATGAAAAAAGTTTGTGAACCTTAAATAGCTCTGGGAGGTACTTGCCATAAAAATGCTAATTTAGAACAAATGATGAAGATAGGATAAAGTAAATTTATCTAAAGTAAGAATTACTCAGATTTGACAAAGTTTCTAAAAAGCTAAGAGTTTTCCAGGAATCACTCTGAACCAGAAATAGTGCTTGATTTCATGCTTGACTCAGCTGATGTCCAGCAAAATAATGTTCTTGGTCTGAATTCTCCTGGTAATATTTTATAGACTACTCAGTATATTAATGCCTACTTATATGTATTGTGTTCCTGTGTGGCATGGTGCTATTTCCTGGGGAAACTGAATTTCCTGAATAATAATGAGGGTAAATCAGTAGCATAAACTGTAAGTCTTTGGAAATATCATTCCAAAGTATGCAAGAGAAGAGAAGGAAAGTATATTGTAGGAGTAAGGTCATGTTATCCCTTTTTTTGGCCAATATCAAGAGATCTGATAAAAAAGTAAGAAACAGTCTTATTTTTCAGAAAAGGATTTTTACATGAGTAAACAAGAACAAAGAACTGAGAGACGTGAGACTGGCCATGTTAGGGACTTACATGTAAGATACCTATCATTACTTTTATCAGGTTGACTTCAATTATTGCTTTATCATCCATGCTCCATTATTAACACCAATCCCTAAATAACATCTTGTGTCATGGTGAAATGATTGATTAATTATTAACCTGAACTTCATTAACTCTTCTCTACTCAGAGAAACATCAAAGTTGCTGTATTAACTTAATTTTAGCTCTGATGAAGGCATCATAATGAACTTTCAGAAGTCTACAACCTTAACCTCTGTCTGCCATCAGCCCTTGGGAAAGGTGTTGACTAGTATTCTGAGACTGAAGATAGGATGTTGAAAATTCACAAAGGAGTTGAGAATGCAGTTAAGTGGAAATCAACTAGCCAAACAACAACAAAAAAGTCTGTGACACAGCATGAAACATTGCAGTTATAGCTTCATACTTACCTTTAATTTTAATGTGAAAATTAGTAGGCTGGAGATGTACTTTTAGCTCTGATCAAAAGATCAGTGAAGCGAATAACAGTCTTTATAATCATATAATTTGTCTTTAAATCAATCCTTTCTTAGGGTACAAACACATTTTCCTGTGACGAACACATTTAAGATTTTTAGTTGTATTTCAAAATGTTCTAACATACAGCTGTATTTAAATCATTTACACCTTATTCCTCATAGCAAATGGAAGATGTCATTCTTCCACATTCAAACTAAGTATATGGAACAGATGGTGAAAAGCTTAGTCTAATTTAATTTGGACTTTAAATAACCTGAATTACCTGCAGTTTTCAGTATAACAACAGTTTAATTTACTAGAAAAGGAGTTTGTGAGGCATTCTCATTAATTGCTAAATATATATACTTGAGTAATATATTTCTGTATTTTGAAATTCTCTATGGATAAGATCTTTAGTAGAATTTTTTCACCTTAACTGAAAATTATGAGGAATTTAGACACCTAAATTAATGAGAGTGATTCAGAAAAAGACACTAATATATTCTGTTGCCTGAAGCATTCACATTCACATGAAGCCTGAAGGTTTCACATTATGAAGTGCTTGGCTGGAGATCCAGCTTAATGCATTCTGGATCATTTCTCTGTCCCTGTTACTAGCTACCATTTCCTAGTTAAAAAGAACTGCCTCCACAGTTTTGCCAGTTTGGCTTTTTTATAAGATTCAGTTGTGAACTTGCTTAAAAAACAAGCATCCTGACATCTCACAGGTACTGCTAGCATGCAAGCATACATTTCTCTGGGGTAAAAAAAATGAGAAATGAAAAAAATCAATCAAAGAAAACAGAAATCAACTCTTCTTGATTAGGTATCCATATTTTTTGTAACAGCGTATGTTCTCAGGTAGCATAATTTTAGATATCACTTGGAGGCTGCTTGATATTCACCTGCCAAAGTTCTCAGCTTTGCTATGTAGCCAGAATTGCAAGTAAGGAGGCCAGGACTTGACTCTCCAGGCAGGTAGGGTGGGAGGGAAAAAAAATGACAAGAGTTCTTGTTCCTTCCCAAAAAATACTTCTATATTTTCTACTAGGCAACCACTAGATTAAAAATTGAACAAAATATCAGTCTATGGATGAATGAATCTTGTATCAGTATTTTCAGAGTGACTTTATTTCATCAAAAGATTAATTTCTGGGAGTAGTATCTCTTACCTTGGGGATATCAGGGTTCTCCCCTACCATAGCTTTAGAGTCCTACATAAATCTGATTTTGCTCCAATGGTAAGTGTAGATAAGACATACCTAGCACCAAGTTTGTCACAACAACACTCTAAAACAAGAAATATACACTGAATAGTTACTTATACAGCACCCACCTGTTGAGATCTTCATCAGATAAAAAGGACACCCCTAGTTTCTGCCTGGGAACAGGAGACATGATTTTAAACAACTCAGACGAAAGAACAGCTAAAATACTTAAGTCAGCACTCTTGCACAATTTGTCTTATTGCAGAGTATTACAAAAAAGTCTTGCTGCGACACAACCTCCAGCTGTGTTTCCAAAAGCAGAGTGCGAGTCAGCTATACCACCTGAATGACAGGTAGCTGAGAACATGGAAGTATTTACTGTCTCTGAACGCTAAGAGCACAGCACTCCTATGTCTGAAATGACATGCTAGAGTTCAGAAAAAAGACATACTGTCGTATACATACTTTTAAAAAAGCTTTTCATTTGATAGCTTCTGTGCACCTTCCTTATTGTCTTTCCTGACTCCTCCTCATCTTTCCGCTTTTAAGGAACTTGTATATTAGCAATATTGTTTTAAGCACCTCAACTCTGTCCTGTCAAGAAACATTTACCATAGAAGTTCAGCTTATTACTTTGCATTCCATACTCGGAAAAAGACATCTACTTTTGGGCAGTAAAATACAAAGTTTCACAATGGTTAAGAATCCTTTTTTAGATCTGAGCAAAAAGCACTCTTAAACAATCACTAAAAGTAGTCGTTATCAAGTATAACTTCAAAGAAATTTCTCTGTCACTAGTAGAGGAAATATTATAGGACCTGGAATATTATCAGCTAGAGGCTATACAGCTATTCTGTACAGATATTCTGTAACAGAAATTGTAAATTTAAATATTCAGAAATGAACAGCAGGATATTGATAATGTAAGACTGTTACTAGAAAATGCAAGTCTGAACAGTTTAATAGAATATGGAACACATCCCTGTCATCAACACACTTAAAGATCAAACAGTACTAAATAAACAAGAGTTTACAGAAATGTGTCTTTAGCTGGGTATCTCAAACCAAAGAACCCCAAATCTCTTAGCACTTGGGATGCTTTCTGGATTCTAAATTGCTACAGCAAAACGTGATTATCCTCTCTCAAAGCAAAAAAGAATACAAATATAGAGAATTTAGAAATATAAAACTGAAAAAAATAAAAATAGCAAAGAGGGAGAAAATCACCATGAAACTAATACAAAGCAAACTCCTTATTTTAAATATACAAAAGCAGCTATGACCAATGTGAGATATACAATTAGAACAAACAGTTACTTATCATGAAATACCAGTGTACCAATTCTTAAAGGTAGGATAGAAATGTAGCTACAACACAAGTTATTAAATTAGGAATTCCTTCTAAGTTACACGCCATAAGTGATATTAATACTAATAATATTACATAAGGATCAACAAGGACCATAAAACATGGGTTACTGGTGCTTCTTGTGAAGAGCGAAGGCTTGGATATTCTTCAGCACGAGCTGACAGAAGTAAGGCAGGGCAAATAAGCTGCCCAAACTGCAGAACAAGAACTTTTAAAAGTTGTAGAAACACAAGTCCATCAGACTTAAGTATTGTACAACAGTACTGCTAGAGTTTCAATTCAGGTAACCATACCTGAATAGCATACAAAAAAAAAAAAGACTCAAAAAAGAAGCAGGCTGTGTTTGAGTTAGCAAGATTTAGTAAGTTCTTTTGTGCATCAGCAGTCCAGTTCTTCAGCAATTCAGTTCTTCAGCAAAAAAATCCTAATGAGGATGTACAACTTTAAATGGTGAAATTGCTGAAAAAAGAATGCAAATATTAACAAAATTTAATGAATTCATGAAAATGAGGCTAGAATATAACAATAATTATTCTTTTTTTAAAAAAGGAACTTTTAAAGGTCTGGAAAAAAAATACTGATTGTTTTTACATTGTGAAATACTGATAAATTTTGTAGAAATCACATTTGGACTTGCACAAAGATCTGAAATAGCTACTTGATTTCTTAAAAAAAAAACAGCACTGATGGTTGAAAATATGCGTTAAAAATGCCAGCTAAACTATTAACAAAATGTTCTCTCTATATATAATAAATGAGATGAAGAAGCAACTAATTTAAAGTTTTTCTGTTTATATTTCAGGGTCAATATGGAACCTCTGATTTTCTCATTTGGGCTAGCAGCTTGTATGTTACATTCAGTAGAGGTCTACAGTCCACACAGAAATGGGTAAATGAAAGAAAAGTATCTCAAATTTATAAAAGAAATAGAAAATAAAAATTCCTGAGCTCTCATATCTCAGATCCATTTTGCAAAACCCCAACTAGTGATCCAGTGTAATTTGTATTCAGAAGTCTGCACAACCTCTTCAAAAAGAGCTTTTTTTGTTTTGTTTTATTTTGTTTTTAGATTGGTAATACATACATATTAGAAATAGAAGAATTGTTTCAGTTAATAAAGTTGTATTTTCATGTCTATCAATCATAGCTGTTCTCTTCACAGATTTCCAGGATTCTCTCTGCTTTTACTTCCCTTAAGATTTCAGGAATCTTTGTTCTGTGATGAAACCTCTTCTCAAACATTCAGCCTCCTTCTTCACATTCCATGTTTGGAATAATAAAATGAGTAATATTTAATATAAAAAGGAGTTGTGATTCTTACCCATAGCTGTAAGCGATGTCAAGAAAAGCATAGTGAACAAAACAATAGGAATCATAAATCATCTTGGAAAATTGGGTAGGAATTGTTTCCTCCCAAGGGCCCCTTTATTCTCAAACTACCTTTCTTTCCATTTTCATAGATTAAGAAACTAGAAACAGAGACAAAAATGTTGGATCTTTGCCATGAGAGTGGTATTCAGCATGCCAGCTTTGTAATCTGCTTTAATAGAGGGTGAAAATATCGTAAGAACACTGTATCATACTTGTTGGATGTTGTTTCTAGGGGGTTTAAAACAGCAAAAATTTGGTAGAGCACAGGAAACAAAAGCCAGAGCTAATATAAAAAGAGTTTAAGTGGCATGACTGTATTTTTATACAAGAAGGGTATAATTTTAGTACTGAGACAATAGTCAGAAATCACAACTTCAGAATTCTGTAGTAAGCCGGCCGAAACACAATAGAGAACTCTGCTGAATCGAAGTATTAAGTAAATCCCCGGCAGATGTGGAGACAATGAAAATTTGAAATACCTGAACTCAGAGTGTTTTTATATTAAAATAGTTAGTCTAATAAAGACTAAAGCATATTCTTGTGGCAAAAAGATAGAAAGACAGGAATCAGCAGG
>NW_010576415.1:163727-190955 GCF_000705375.1 Tinamus guttatus | reverse complement strand
CCTAAATCCTAAATATAAAGCATCTTTTTATAAGAGTTTTTAAAATGACAGAAATATATTAATTTCATGGGAAGTTAATGAAAGCCACAGAATATTTTGTATTTTCTCACATATGCTATAGAAATAAACATTTTCTCTGATCTTGTCTCTTATTACAGTATTGTAACATGAGTGACACCATTTTTTTCCAAAAGACAAAGGAAACTAAAGACATCCTAATAAAAGACAGATCTAAATACATACAGAGACAATGTGCCAGCATTTTCAACAAGATATTGTGAGCACTTCTGAGATAGGAAATGATGAAAATGATAGACATTAACTTCTTGAGGAAAACATACAGAATAAATGTGGGAAGGAGAGCACATTCTTCTTACTTAATGCTGTACATTAGATCATTATTTCCTTCCTTTTTGTGTGTTTTTTTTTCATGAGGAACTCATGAAGCCCTTGCCAGCCCCTCACACGTACCAGTTCACTGTAGGGCAGACTGAAATAATTAGATCTGTTTCTTTGGTAAACAGAATAGGACAGAGAGATAGAGGCATTTCCCTCTTGGTTAGAAATAATTAAGTATCCAAGTTATAGCTACACACACGTTTATCAAGGGAGATTTAAATTGATTTCCAAGTCACTTGAAAGACAAAAGTTCTCCGTCTTCAGAGGATGCATACAGCAGTTGTTCACATTAGCTCATGTCAGAAGGCCTATTGTTAACTAGATAAGAACTGTTCAAAAAAATACAAATGGATATATTCTATCAAGACAATGAAGGTACTTCAGAAGACTCTATTCCCATGCTCAGGATACCCTTCTGACTTCCAAGGATAATGCTATCTTTCTTAATGCTGAATATTGAAGTGGGTATTCCAGTATGTCCTCTCTCTGTCTTGCATAGCACATCATTTAGGAATTTACACCATTCAGGGATTAAGAAGAGGGAAGAAAATCAAAAAATATTGTTGCTTATCATTCTGGCTTTTGTTAGGGAAATATTGAGAGACAAATCGAATGCAAAACTTATAATAACTTTTTGACAGCCAAATACTTACTAGTCTTATGGGAGATATTCTAAGACATTCCAGGCTAAATCGGACTACAGGGCTGTAAAGATTTATGATGAAGAAACTTTCCTGTTTAAATTTACACTCTAAATATAAAACAGAAGGATACACTATCTTAGAGCAAGTAAATTGTGGGTACATGGCTATGGATTTTGCTTTATTCTGCTGTATGTCATAATAGGCTGTATATATATATATATATATATATACACATATTTTTTTCCCAACTACATATCTTAAAAGAAATAAAGTTGTAATTACCATGACATCAGATATGCTATTTAAGGGAGTGGGTGGATTATTAATATATCGAGTTTTTTATTTTGTCTTGTTCTGCTTTAACACCTAATTTAACAACAAAAAGTGAAAAAAAAAGTAGGAAAATAATAATTAAAAAATCCTCTGAATTTTTGAATGAACATGCAAAATATTCAAATGAGTCAAAATGAGAGCAAATGATGAGAAGCAGAAAAGCTTCCCAAATTTCTGCAGAAAGACAAGAGGACATATAAAAGATCATTTTGGATCAGAATTAGATCTAATAATTCCTTATTTTACAGAGCAATAAAACCTCACCAGTCCTCTCCAGATTACATCTTTGTATAGACTGTTTGGCGGGTCCCATCTTCAAAATGAAAACCTAAGTCTGATGAAAGTCTTTAGTTGTTCTTAATAAAAGTCACCACAAAGCCTTTATGAAGGACAATTGTGGGCTACCCCAATTATTATTTTTAGTTATTCTTGGGTGCAATCCACAGAAGCAAGTGAATACTCCAGCTGAACTTACGTAATGTGAAGATATTGTGAGGGATATTATCATCCCTATCTCCCCAGATAGACAACTATGGAACAATCACACACAAATCCTTTTACTCCATTTTAAGAAGGCAGCTCAAATGCCAAATGCTTTGCAGAGCTTCACAGATAATCCTTGACCTCAGGAGGCAGAAGGACAGTGAAGATGTGAGCACAACCCCAGAGAATGGGGCAGACTGCTAGGAAGAGTGTGTGCAACAGTTTCAGATTTATTACTGTTAAGGATTTTTCTATAATAGTGTTCTGTACTTTTTTTTTCTGCAATATTTGAAATATTCTTTGTTTTGACTGGGCTATCTCTAAATTCTTTGCTTTGCATATAAGGCATTTTTGTTGGCCCCAAAAAGTTTCACAAGCTGTAGCACAAAGTCTGAGGGACTACTACTTCCAGAAAATGCAGGTCACATTTTGGTACCCTACAATATGTCTGCATTTGTAATTGCAATCCAGCTGTGTTCTGCAAAACAATAGTTTCTGCTCTTCTATTCTCCTGGAAAGAGCATAGTCTGTATAAATACAGAAAGGCACAGGGAACATAGCACATCAAACACTGCTTCTGAACAGTCAGTCCTCAGAGAAATAGTGAAAGGAAGAAAAGTATTGAATTAAAGAGGCCTCAAAGATAAATAAAATTTTACACAAGAACATAGGTAGGCAATTGTTTCCAAAATAGAAACAGAAAGATGAAAGAAATAAAAATGTTTGTTATTCTGTAAAAGAAAACAATTGATTTTGAATCATTAAGAAGTATTTTATATATTATTTATAAATCTATGTGTAAATGATATAAAGCAATAAATAATGCAGATCTGCATATTATCATCATAAAATTTGGTCTTGCATAACATACTTCAAAATACATATTATTAGGGCTACCAGATGATTTTCATGAAAGAACATGAATTTCATTTTTTTCAGTGCATATTTAGCAACCCCTCCTCCAAGCTTTCCTTTGAAATCAGCTTTTCTGATGATACATGATTTGTTTCATCTAACATGTTTTAATTGTTCTCTAAAAAGTTATCATCTAAATGTTTACTTTATGTTCAGTTTCATTAAGGGTTTCAGAGACATTACAGTTGAAAATAGAGTACAAATGGCCTTATGTGTCTTGTATATGCAATATAACATAAAGCATTTTTACTAATAATAAGCCAACAAATGCAATAGTATTAGTTTTTACTTATATATCAGGACTTCATCCAGTATTTAAGGAACAATACTGACAGACTGAATTGCCATTATCTGCAGTGGTACCTCTCTCTACAAATAGTCTAATTAAAATTCTGTAAATTTTTAACAAGCAAGACCAATAAGTGAGGAATTGCCCTATCCAGACTGATCTATACCAAAAATTATTTCTGTAATAAAAGGTTTTCAGAATCTTTGTTTAATTATTGTTTGTTTATTTTGCAAGGAATTCTGCTAATTAGAGAATATTCACAAGGCTCCTTTACTAAAGAAGCAGAAATTGTTAATTTTCGTTATTTTAAGACAGATTAATTAAGCAGTTGAATCTATTTTGTACTGTATTATGGGTGAGGTGCAGAGAGTGTCACCTAGGACCACTAAATCTGTATGTGTAAGATAAAGTGATATGGGAAATAAAGGTTCTGATGGATTGTAGCTGACTCATGGACCAATGTATAATCAAAATAAGCAAAGGTTCTGCTGTAAGAATTTTCTGAAGAGCAATGAAATCCAAAATATTCAGTGTTGTAACTCAATAACTGAATAAACATATGATCAAAGTTATTTAATTTACACCAGCACTGATTCTCAGTAGCCTAAAACGTAAGCTGCATATCACTTCTTGGAATGAACGACATAGTTTTACACAAGAAGAGTAATTTTCTACCACTAATACTCTTTAAATGTTTTTAAAAGTGCTTAGAATCAGAACAAATTAGCAGCCCATTAAAACAGATTAAAATGGTGTCCCTATTAGGAATAAAAATATTTGCAGAAAATTAGGTACTCTGAAATTTAAAAGAAGAACTATCAAGGACAGCTGTGAAATTTGTAGACCTCTGTATGATAAAAACTTTTAAAATTCACTCTATGGATTTTTAATGAAAAAAAAATCTGTTAATGCATACAGAGTATAATTGAACTATCTAATGCACAATGAAAATAGTGACAGAAACAAGGGTACTCCATCTTTCAAACCTGCTAATTACAAATGATCACAATGCCTGAGATTAAAATGTGGCAGTGGTACATTTGTCTCTCATTCAAATTTTATATATATATATATAATTTTTTATATTATATATATATATTTATATTTATATACATATATATATTTATATATATATAATTAAAAATAGTAATAATAATAGTAAAAATTTGAAGCAAATATATATATATAAAGCAGCAGCAACAACAACAAAAATTTCAGCTAGTTCGTAGTAGAAAACACACATCATTCTATTTTTCTTAACTTAAAAGCACTTGGGATGTATTTTTCAATCATTCTCTCAAAACAAATAGAAAATAAGACAAGCATTAGAATTTAGAGAAGCATATTCAGCCTTATAAATTTCAAGTTTTTATAACATAATGGCTAATGCCTTATTTTATAAGTTCTGAAATGATTTTCCTATTTGGAGAACCAGATCTGTAATTCAAAGCATGTTGATCCCCTTATATGTGGATCACCTGCTTTGTTGGTGGGGCTGTGCCATTGCCTCCCTGCAGTTCCACTGAGAGCTTTCATAAGCTACAGTGAGAATTTTTTCCTTAATCTAAAAGTGATTACAAAATAAAGATGATGTAAAACCAGCTGAATTATTTTTGACAAGAATCACAGTGGGAGATTAAATGGTTCTCAGACCTACAGCAAAAGTGCAGTGCATTCTGCATTCTATAGATTTCTGTGCCTGTTTGCTTTCTTATATTATCTTTCATCTTTTCTTTCCCACTCTTGCTTTCCCCTAGCATAATGAGGACTGTGTGAATATGGAGTGTTTTGTTTTGTTTTGCTTTGTTTTTATTATTATTATTTATTTTGTTTTTCTTTTCTGTGTTGTATTTGTGATGGGCTCATTGAAGTAGGATCTTTCAAAATACTAAAACTTCTTGAAAAGTTTATTCTTATTTCTGTACTCTGCCTCCCTTCCCAAATAATACTGAGAAAAGATGTACAAGGGAGCTATATAAATATATGTATTTCCTGGCATACTTTAAAATCTACATTAGTGTTTAAATTCAGATTAGGAGCATAATTTGAAAGTGGTCATGACATTTATTGCACTTTGGTTCAGAGGCAGACATAGACATGAAAACTGGATTTTATTTATTTATTTTTATTTTATTTTATTTTATTTTTAACTTGTGAAGCCAAACAAAGAAGACATTTTCAGAGTAGCTAGGGAGCTCCAGACTTCTCATTCAATTTAGTGAATCAGGTCATAGATAGAATGAGGTAAAACCACTCAAAATTTTTAGTGATGATATCAATACAACTGTTTTGTGTTATCCAGGTCCATTTGATCTTTTTGTTCTTCCTTATTTGATGATGGACATAGCCATCTTGCAAGTATTTTGTAGAAAATAAATTATTTTAGACTGAATTTTAGTTTCAAAAGTTATCAAAAAGCTACTGCTGAATCATTTATAGAGAATGCAATATTCCCTTTCATTTAAAAAGTGATTTTCAAGTGATTTTTTTATATGATATATTGGAGTATAAAGCAAAGTATTCAACTACACCTCATAGTTTTAAGAGCAGAGTAAAAAAAAAATTCAATCTACCTATTGCAGAGTTTTAAGATGTGCAAAAAGAATATTATATCAGTGCAGATATAATCTTCACTTTCACTCTAAAATCCAAAACAGTTACTCAGAAAAGTTAAAACAAACATAGACACAAGCAAAAAGACAATCAAGTTTTAATATCCACAGTAGTGTATACTTTGCACTTGCAAACAGTTAGCAGAGAGAATGGAAGTTAATTATCAAGATTTGTTCCCAGAGCTCTGCTAATATAATTAATAATGCAGATATACATAGAAACAAATGAGGTAGAGGAACACTAATTCATCTTCTATAAAAATTGGGAGGAAAAACTCTTCAGTAACAAAGGTCTTGGCAGACAGTCCTACCTCAGGACAGATCTTGTTTACGTTTTTGGATCCAGGGTAAATCACATAATCTAGTGAAATCTAAGGAAATCTCAGTAACCTAAGGAAAATTATTCAGACACAGGTGAAAGAATGGAACTTCCTCTGAAGTAACTGAAGTGAGTGCTAGGCTGCAATTTTCTGAGAAGATAAAGAGATGGATGAGACATGTCAGCCAGAATCCAGAGGTTTTTTTCTCTTTGTGTCATTTCTCTCTAATGCCTTGTAAGGAATCTGAAACACTGGGTCACTCAAGACATTTCTTCTTATGAGGTTCATTCTGGCATCACTTGAAGTACATCCTTCTCCTCTGAATGCTTCATGTCTGAAGATAGGCCTGCAGTAGTTAACTGCGTTCAATCTGACCAGTGCAATTGGATACCAGTCTTAACACTTATAACTATTATAACAGATTTCAAAAGTAATTCTCAAGCCTCTCTGATACATTTGTTTATTAGTTGTGTAAAAACTTGGTTGCTTCAGAAATATTCCTTCCTTATGATGAGGAGCACGAAGTGTAAGTAGGTAACTGAACAATCTTAGGTGGGTTTGCCAGTCTCAGGTGAACTAAAGCATAAACAGCCCTAATTTCAAATCAATCTTTCAAACAGCAGTAGGAAAACATTAGCAGATGGGTGTACATGAATACACTGCAGCCAAGATGGAGTAGCTAATACAGAGCTGCTGCTCCCTATTAAATATCTCTGATATGTTAAATGCTGTAAAATAAGTAAGAGAAAAAATATGAAAAGTGTGATACTTGCTAGCAGCTGCACACAAAGGTTGAATTAGTACTGGGAAGGGAACATGTCCCCCAGAAAGGGTCAAATATTTGCTGATATTATGTGAAAGATCTGTAGCATGAAATATAGAAGAAAACAAAAACAAACAAACAAACAAACAAAATGTACATAGGCAATAAATATATATTAAATAACATGAGCACAACCACTTCAGGAAAGCCAGAGCATTAAGGTAAAAGAGTGACCTTGTAGAGGAACAGATGGATGTGAGGCTACAGCTGTAGACTTAGCAGGAGGAAGAAGTGGAACTGCTGAGGCTCCAGTCTGCTCAGTCTGGGACATTATTTGTTGCCCAAGGAGCAATGACTGTTTGAGACAGAGAAAATTAGAGGAAGATGTCCAGAAACAAGAAATAGAAAGGTTCTTCCTTAGGAGGAAACACCAAAAAAAAAAAAAAAAAAAAAAAAAAGAAAAAGAAAAAAGAAAATCAGACATGAATATGAAGAATCTGTATGTTGACTGCCTTGACCAAAATGACTTTTGTTCCTTTTATCCAGTTTATGTAAAGCCAATTCCATAGCTCTATTTCTAAAGGGATTTCATGCAGTCTGCATAAACAAGGGAGGAACAGCTATAAATTTTAAACAAATATTTTTAGTAGAAATCACAGCATTTTGGAATACTGATGGGGACAGAGTTAAAAAAGTATGAAATAAAATCCAAAACACTCAAGGAAAAAAAATCCATATAAAGTGCAAGAATATTGACAAAAATAAACACCAATGTACAGGGTACAATACAAAGTTTTATTTTGGGTCTTTGTCAAGGACCTTTACGTTCACTTATGAAAACTTTTTGTGGAGCAAATATGGTACCTGAGCCACTGAATAGGTATTGGATCTATACCTAGAGAAACCAAAAGGGAAGAGATAACTCCTTTGAAGAGAATTTAAGGGTGATTGTTTCCAATTAAGAAACCCCAGAGGAAATATTTACTTTTGTATCTTCTCATAAGGAGCGAAAAAAGAAAAGAATCATCATCCTCATCCTCATCCTCATCCTCATCCTCATCATAACAAATCACAATAGAGAGAAAACTCTAGGCATAAATTGTGTTGCTGTCACAGCTCTTAAGAAGCAGGAAGCATCCTGGTCTAGCTCATACCAATGTCCCGAATATCTCTGCCACACCGGTCAAGTAATTCTTAGGAGAATCCCTGTCCCTTATTGCTTGTCGTGCCTTTTACATTCCTGAAATAACCTGTTGAAATCTCTGCTTCCTCCTTCCAAGCAGAGCTGCCATAGCAAGAATATCCTCTTGACAGATTTAAAACAACTCTTCTGTGTCTAATAAAGGGTCAAGGACCACAGTTTAGAACAAAGACAGGTGGGGTGGATAGAAGTCCGATATCATTTCTAGAAAGGCTATGACAGAAGAGACTAAAGGACAAGTTGTCAATGAGGGCATATATGTCAAGCTTCAAGGGATTTCTAGCTGACATGATTTCAAAATAACATATTGTAGGAAAAAAAACCCTCTCTCCTCCCGAATAACTAGGGAGAGATATTATATTCTCGAGTTAAGTTTAGTTTGAGATGAGAAAAATCTTTCTAAGAAGACCACTTTCTCAAAGGTACTGAGGACAGAGCGAGGTCCTCAGGGATTAGGCAGGCATAGAAATGGCAAGGCATGTTAGGTTTGGGTTTGGCCTTCCATAGTAACAGTTTTATGCTACTATTGTGTTACTCTTTTACAAATTTAGTGCATCTGGAATCAATGAAGCTTCAATAGGGTAAAATTGTGATGTGATCTCAGATTTCATTAGTCAAAATAGATAATGCAAGATAATAATACAAGTTAACCACAAGTTTGCTTTCAATGCAAATATTAAGAAAAAAAAATGAGAGGCCAGAACATATGTGTTTTAATGAAAATGGGGAAAGATAGAGTGACAGCAGGAATCAGTGGGCCATCAAGAGAAAGACAGCTTTTGATGTAACATGAGCTCAAAACATGTGAAGACTAGAAGAAGCAGCAAAACATCACCAGAAGAAAATATGAAGTAGTAGAAGACATCAATAAGGTAAAAGTCAGAAATAGAAAAAAAATCAGAAATCACCTCAGAGAAGTGGATCTCTAGGAAAGAGGTAAAAGAGGCAGAGACAGATAGCAATAGGCATGAGAGAGAGATGACAGAAATTTATATGAAAAAAGTAGATATTTTTACTTAAAGCACTTTAGTTACCCTAAAGACATTTAGCATTCTAATGTAATGTGATGTATGACAGCAGCAATAAAATAACATGTCACTGGCTCATATCAGTTGACATAATGGAGTAAAGTTCTGCAGAATGGAATAGAACCACTATGATGTTACGTGAGTATCTGTTTCGAACTACTTGCTAGTTGAAGTAGTTGAAAAGTATGTTTTTCTACCTTCTTCATGCTACGTTAGAGAAGTGATGTTTCAAGATTTAACTCATTCGGTAATAGAAATTAACAGAAAACTAAATTATCCTATGATATGTGAATATCATGTACCAGTCTAGATGAGGGAGAATATAAAGAAATTTATGTAGTAGTTTGAAATGAGGCTTTCGTATGAACTCTTTTCAGAGGATAAAGCTTATTCTTTTTTTTTTTTTATAGAAAGTGCATGTGACAGTACTTTTTTCAAAAGACGACCTCATGAAACAGTAATGTGCTTTCTGCTGCCCACTGCAAGATGGATAACAGAGAAGATCAAACACTTCCATTGACTGTAACTAAGGAGATTTTTTAAACACAGAAATGTATTCTTTAGAAAATGTTATGCTTATGTCTCCCTTGCAAACTAGGAACAGATCAGATATATTTCAAAAATTCTATAAACCATTCTTTCAAACAATCATACCTTTAAGTTTAGACCCAGTAAAAAGATTCCTAATCACATATGTACCTATTTCAGTATTATACCCACAGATTTCAACTTTTTCCTTCCAGTATTGTATTTGTCAATGCATACAGCATTTGCAAGTGCATGTCTTCCTTAAAAGGCATTCTTAAAATATATCAGTTTGTGTGTTCTACTTCTAGGGTTACTGTTACGCAAATGTTTGTCAAATTATCCTGAAAACAGAGGACACAAAAGTGATTACTATGTACTCAGGGAGAAAAAGGAGAGGGAGAGAGAGAGAGAGAGAGAGAGAAACAATAAAAAGGTCTTTTTTTGACTCAAGACATTTTTAATAATCCTGTCACAAAAAAAAAGTACAAATTATGACTACAAACCGTTCTCATGGATTTCACCGTTCAGTGAAGGACAATCAATTACTTACTACAAATTCACATACTAAAAAGAAATTCACATATGAGGCGGCAGTGGGAAGGGAGACAAGAACAAAATAAATATATAAAATATTTAAGTGAAGAAGAAGGATTACATCAATTTCTTAGCGACTAATTCCTACAGTGGATAAAAATACATTTGGAAAAGAAATCCTGGTAGTGGAAGTAAGTGCTGGGATTTGACAAAGCTAGAAAAAGGCAAAAAAAGGTTGACGATCTGACCAGAAGGTTCGCTAATGTCTTATAAAGTCCTGTGTCTTTGGATGTGCTGTGATGAACTGTATTTTGCATTCTGTTCAAAGTTAATCATAATTTGTTAAATAATTTCTATAAATTATGTTTTTTTTCCTAATACTTATGACTTAGAGCTAAGGATTGTACCATTAGAAACACGCCCGTCAATTGTCTCATGACATTTTATTTTTGGTATCTTCATAGTGGGTGCTGAAAGCTACTTTTTTGTTTCCTCTTTTACTAAAAAAACTGTTTTCTTCATCCTGACATAGTGTGGAAATATGTCACTTAGCAAGGGCATATTTGCAATAAAACAAAGAAAAAGATCAAATTCTGAATGTAAAGCAGGTATAAAATATTTAAACCAATCACCTTGTGAACAGTGTCTTCTCCTTACACAGATCTTTTCTCCTAACAAAGACAGATGTAATGTGAGTACTTAAAAACAATGAAAAATAAGCATCGTTATTCAAATACTCAACGAGTATTCTTCCAAGACAAAAAACAAATCAGGATACATTATAGTGTTTCTTCATAGTGAATATTATGTTTTGTATAGTACCATAAAAAACATTTTACCTATTTTAAGAATAAGATATGTAAGAGAAGAGAACTTACTGGAAGCTGCTTTTCCTAAGTGAGCTGGAAGACTTTCAGTGAGAGTAATGTACATAAAGTTCTAGGTAATGAACTTGAAGTTCTCAAGTTACTAAGGTACATTTGTATATTTTATCCATGTTTTTACAATTTAAACAAAGCACTGAACATCAATAACTATCAACTTTTAATCATTATTTTTACTTTTACTTTTTGTACTTCATGTACCCTGGTGCATTTCCAGAGAGGCGTCTTCTCACTATAGTGGCAGTAAGTAGAAATGAAAATGACTCATTTAAATTTCTATCGTCATCTTCCTACACTACAAAAAAGTTATTAAGAAGGCAGCCATCTGTCTCAGTTTCCCCAGGAGATGAGGATGCTGACACCAACCATCCTTTCTGGGACCTTTTGAGAATAAATAACTATTGCTATTATTTTATTTAGCCCAAAATTCTAGAATTTGAAGTGGCAAAAAGCACTGCTGCCAAGTGAAAATTTCTATTTATAACATTAAATATATGCATACATAAATTGACTTTTTATGTATCATCAATGAAAAGTACAATTTCCAGCAGCCACCAATTCCTCTCAACAGTCATAATCTTGCTGCAAGGTAGCATTATTTCTAACACAAAACACTTAGGTGAAACTTATGTTGGACTCAGGTTAACACAAAAATAAATTTATAGCTTAAAAGCCTGTTATTTAACATGCAATTAAAAAGTAGACACTTCCACTATCTGCAATTTACAATTAAAAAAAAAATCTGACAGAGAAATGAAATCAGCTGCCCAGAACTCTTAAGACAACATAAAAAATCCCCCTGTCAGCGTTCTTCACAGTACAGAAAATTGCCTTCAAAACATGGGGGCTTTTTTGATCAATAAACTCAACCCCAGTGTACTGAATTATAGACAAAAGCTATTTATCATAATACTTGTATTCATAAGCAGCAGTTCTTTTAACTGAATGTTCCATGTACGGTAAATAGCAAGGAGTAGAAAAACTGCAATATTTTCCTTACAGAACCCCTAAGGTTCATGATCTCCTACAGAAAAATTGGGAATTATTAACTTGTAATCCATCTGGACCTTAAAATAACGAAGAAATGTTACTGTATGAGTATTGTAATGAGCCTTGTATTTTCAAACTTTTAGGGAAATATAAGTAAAAAGTAGAGCTAAAGTTTAGGCTGAGTAATTTGCTACTAGTCTAAGCAAAAATACAGAGAATCTGATTATTTATAAAATAATGCTGATGTTAAAATTGCAAATTTCTTTTTCTGCCACGTCCTTGAAGTTTTCTATCTCTTGTTAACATGTAAAAAGATGTCTTGATTTTCTTCCAACAAAAATAAATAGGTGAAATTCCCAGAAGGCTCTGATTTTTATGTATTTATTTTTTATTTTCAATATCTGCCATCACATTACTTAGAAAAATCTACTAATGAAACATGATTTCTCCCTACCATTAATGACGCAAGATTGTCCCATGGAGGGAGAGAGTAGGTGTTGGGGCCATTCACAATATGTGCAATGGTTAGGGTTTCAGAAAAGAGAGAAGTATATTTTCTGCTTTTCCATAGCTGATTCTTTAAAGTATATGAAAAAAGAACAACTGCAATATAAAACTACATTGCCCAGACTGATCTGCTTATGACTATCCTTGTTAAGCTTCTTGTTAATGATCAAGAATGGCTCGAGATTATTAAAGCAAAAATGCCACATAAACATGCATACAGGCATAAAAAACTAACAACAGAGGGTCTATTTTCAGAAAAACAAGAGAAGGTAAGAAAAAGAAAAACAGCATCAGTAAGAAATATGAGGAATTATAGAATCGTAGAATCACAGTATGGTTGAGTTTGGAAAGGATTTCTAGAGATCATCTCATCCAACTCCCCTGCTCCAGCAGGATCACCTAGAGCACGTGGCACAGGGTGGCATCCAGGCAGGTTTTGAAGATCTCCAGAGAAGGAGACTCCACAACCTCTCTGGGCAGCCTGTTCCAGTGCTCTGCCACCCTCACAGTAAAGAAGTTTTTCCTCATATGGAGGGGGAACTTCTTGTGTTTCAATTTGTACCCATTATCCCTTGCCCTGTCACTGGCCACCACTGAGAAGAGTTTGGGCCCATCCTCTTTACACTCAAGTATTTGTACACATTGATCAGATCCCTTCTCAGTCTTCTCTAGGCTAAACATTCCCAGCTCACTTACTTAGTCTTTCCTCATGCAATAGATGCTCTAGTCCCTTAATCATCGCTCTATGCTGGACCCTTTCTAGAAGTTCCAGGTCCCTCTTGTACTGAAATTGCTGTTATAGCAAGTCAAGACTTCAATTAAAATATCATTCTTCATCCACTGCTGGTTCCTAAATTACGCTCTGGAAAATACAAAAATTCTCAACATCTTTATAAAATTTTTAGTTATTTTTTTAAGCGCTTCACTAGTGCATCTGCACTTATCAGCTAATAGCAACAGTACTGATGTTCTGCAGAAGTAACACCGTTGAAGAGACACAATGCTGTGGTTCCACAGAAAGATACACACCAACCCTTTACACCAAAGATTTACATAAATATCTTTAAGAACCATGATACAGACATTTGCTTGATTTTGTCCAATGCTTTTAAATTTGCTAAGGAAAAATAAAGTCTATTAATAGAACCACAATACCTTCAGTAAAAATATTATTTTAGGCTCAGAAGAAAAAGTCATCATAAAGAAATCACTGGCATCAGAGTGAGGGAAAAATATATACAAATATACGCATGTAAATATGTAAAGACTAACCACGTACTTCGTGTTCTTGTTCGGAACACCACAACACTTTTCACACACAAGCAAAGTGCAAAATTCTATAATGGAAAGATTTGTGCTTTCAGATGCATTTCAGGACAAGCTTTGTTTACTTGCTTTTACTATTGAAATTAAAGAATATAACAGCAGGATTGCAAAGACCTTAACACTTTATGCTGGGAAACGCCAGACTCAAAGGTACTTTGGACCCTCATTTAACTCTGTTTCAAGAAAATGCCTTGCCTTAGTAGACTCAAGTAGTCATTTCATGATTGAACACTAGGTCTGAATGATTGCATTTCAAATGTTTTCATGAGCATTAGGTAATAAACTAATAAAAAGATTTCCACAGTTCCTTCATTCCTGTGCCATTCATCATCACTATTTAAAACCAAATATATTTTAATAAAAGTCTTAGTATTGTCTCTAGTCTCAAGAGTTATCAGTAAAAATGACTGAAATACAGACCAAAAAAAAAAAAAAACCCACAAGAAAATTACTAAAGAAAAAAAAAATGTCATCAACCATAACCATTTCATTATGATTAGTCATGGTTTACTACTATTTCATTAATGGTTTACTACTACCAACAGCATAAGGTAAAAACAAAACAAAAATTAAAAAATTGGACAACACAAAATTAAATGGTTATTCAAAATAATGAGAACATGGTCTTTTAAGGATGAAGTTATTGCCTGCTAATTTAAACAAATCTCATTTATTCCCAGTGCAAAACAAGGAAGAAGCTCAGCTGATGCAAATTCCAAGTAATCTCATGTAAAAAGGTATGTAAACTAGTTGCAGCCCTCTGGTTCCTGGACAATTGTCAATGCAGCCTTCTGCGTTGTAAAGGTTGTAATCCATTGGACTGCACAAAAGGAGCTGGCCACAGTATAAATGAAAAGCAGAGAGCTATTTGAAGGAATTAGAACCAAAGAAATTAGAGGAATAGAAGCAGCACGAATGTCCCCTGGATGCACTTTGTTTTCACTTCTTTCCTCATTATGTTCCTCAGTTATTTATAAAGCACCCATGTGATAGTAGAGCTAGATATTAGCACTCAGTCCAATAATTGCTTTCATTTTCTTGCACATACTGAAAGTCACTTTTCAGGCTTCGCAACCAGCTTGTTCATTTTTGTCTTTCATTACATTACTGTGTCTTGCTGATATCACCAACACACATTGCTTGTCTCTTTCTCTAATAAACGCTGAACTTTCTTCACCCCAGAGTAGGATAAAGATCCCGAACTACTGCCAAGTATAGGTCAATTGCCTTTCATGTTCCTTTCAAAGCCTATTTTTGGAAATGATCTGAAAGAACAGAATATATATGCATTTTCTCCTTTATTTTTTCTTTTATCCTGCTAAGTCATAAGGAAACTCAGTAAAAAAAAATCTAAATTTCTAAACATTTCTAAAAATATCAGTTTATCTCTTCTAAGCATACCTTCTTCCTCATACATGTTAGCACACATAAGAAAGACTGATGAGACCATCTAGGTATGGGACATATGAACATTTCCTCTCTGTGGGTTCCTGGAGTGTATGGAGACACTTGCTGACAAGCTCTACATTTCACAGTTGTGCCAAGTCCAGGGTATTCATGATTACATAAACCAGGATTTAGGATGTTTCCCAGAAATGGTGGGTAACAGCCACGTTCTGCTACTCTGCAGTCCGGGCTCAGGGACGCTGGCACCTCCTTCAGCAAAACAGGGACAGATGCCAACTTGAAATATTGGATACTCCATATCCCAGCACCAGTGACTCTACTCTGATAATGACAGAGCTCATGTCATTACATCATTGCATGCCACGTACCTGTAAAACATGATTTTGGTTTTGCTGAATGCAAAATGATGGGCATCACCAAGATCCTTCATACCTCCTTAATTATGATTGCCAAATTTGCCCTGCATAGCCTCTGTGAGGACATAATGAGCCTCTCTATCCAGACTTGAACAGCAAGAACCACTTTCCTCAGGAGCTGTATACTCAGATGTATATTCCACATAATCCTCAATCCGTCAGGACACATTAAATTACACTCATTTTTGCTTTCTTTGTAAAAACTGCTCTGAGTGTCCACAAGGAGATTAAATGGGACAAGGGAAATGTGGTTGCCCATTAATGCCTTTAGCACCGTGGCAAATGTCATACAATAAAACAAATAAAAAAGCAAGAGAATGTCAATATATGTCTGTGTTGTCTCCCTAACACTGTCTTCTCTTTCTTGCAGCTTACTAACCAATGTTGCCTCCGACTTCTTACCTTTCCTGCTTATTAGTCTGTAAGTAGATATATTAGTATCCTCTTGAAACTTCCCCTCAGCCTGACTGAGTTACTATGGAAAAACATAGCTCACAAAGGACAGTTTCATGCCATTCAGAGAAGTGGCGGGTTGCTCTTCTCTAGGGGAAGAAAGGAGTCCATGATGAAGGCCTGTGATGGGCAGTGCTGTTTCAGTATGTGGGACTCAAAAAGCACTAGGGAGGTACAACCTACTCTTAGGCTCCAAAAGACAGCAAAACACCCTTTTGCCAAATGAATTTCCTCTTTCTTCCTCAGGTCTTATAAAACAAGAAATGTAGCCTACTTCCCTTCCACTCCCCTTCCTTTGCAACCATTAAAAAAAACCCATATGCCTAAACTTTCATCTAAGTATTCTATTCAATCAAGCTCTCTACCTTCCATTCTCCTGATAGTCTCCATGGCCCTGTCTCACTGACTTAGCCTACCTCCTCCCTTCAGCCCAGAAAATGCATATGTTGGCAAAGGATACATCTACAGTCAAAGGCCAAGTATCTAAATAGAAAGCACAACTGAAGCTAAACAAGAGGGTCAACAACACTGTTCAAACATCAACAAAACTTTACTCCCTGAAATTTGTAAGCTTATCAATTTATATAGTTCACAACTTCTAAGTTGATATACAAAGAGGAGTATGTGTGCCTAGAACTGGGACAGAGACAGACACAGGCAAGAGGGCTGCAGGTAGAGCAACAACACAGACTTTGCCAACAGTAGTTTACAATGGCTCACTGGGAACTAACAATGACAAAACCTGGAAATTTGGTCTAAATAGAGCAGTAGGCATGAAATCTGCAATTGCAAGAGGAAGAGAAGTAGTTCTCATGATAATCACTCTATGTGGAAACTGTTACTGACTTGTCCTCTTCGAAGGACTTTAAGACTCAGTTATTTATGGCAGTCACAAAGGGGAACAGAGATCCTTCCTCAGGATCAGAAGGCCATCCATCTTCCTTCTCATCCTCTGACTCTTCCTGCAGTTGACCTCCATATTTCAATATACCAGGACCATAAAACAGACAGTCTGGAGGGCATCACAAAACATCTGCTTATTTTAACTCCAGTCCAGATTCTCTCTTTGGCATCTAGCTAACAAAGACCTGCTCTCAGACAGCCCTGGAACTGAGTAAAAATCCTGGATGAATCTCAATAAAAATACCAAGGTTCCCAATCCTTTCTCTATAGCATCACTACAGAGTAAATTCTGCAATATCTATCTAGGATAGTGTCCTGAGGCACATGTTGCTTTTCACTGTAGCAACAAAAGAGGACAGATGGAGAAGAGAGAGATAGCTTCTGACTCTGTACTCATGTTTTGTTGTTTGTTTATTATTGATTATTGCACTTAGAAACACTGATTGAGCTAAGTTCCACATAACATACAATTATTGAATGCATTTTTCCAAAATCTGGTTTGTCACAATTACTAAATCTGTGTAACTTAAAAAAAAAAAAAGTATCAAGATTTCAAAGGAAGCACTTTAAAGACACTTTACATAACAATTTTACTTTACAGTGATATAAGCAGCATGTATGTGATACAAGCAGACGAAGTAAAGTGGGTTCAAAGCTATGCTGGGTAGTCTAAAAAGCAATCTTGAAATATAGGCAATCTGCTTCTTAAAATTTTCTGCTGGGACTAATTGATTAGTGACATTGAAGAAATCTGCAAGACTTACAAAATATGTTTAAAATTCTTTTCCATGAAAAATAAATCATTGCTTATTTTTGTATAGGCAGTAAATCACCTTTGGGGAGGATGTTTTGATATGCTAGTAATTCGTATTTTAAATGATTTTTTTCCTCTGTTTTTTTTTTTCTTTTGTAAATAGGTGTTACGTCCTGAAAAGTCACGGAGAACCTATAGTAGTGGTGAGAAAAGGTTGGGAAATAAAATTTGCAGACAGCCTCAGAATCAAAATTAACTATCCAGGTTCAATAGAGATTTAGATGTTATATAGAAGTAAAGTGTATCAGTACATTCTCCAAATCATACCACCCTCGTATGTGTAATCAGTTACAAAAAAAACTCTGCATTTTAGAAAAAAGCATTGTTTTATTTCTGCATAGCAGCGCATTTACAATACAACAAAGCATATGAATGGAAATATCTTACAAAAATTGCTTCTTAAAATTAGAAATGCATTCTTCATTTTTTTTTTTGATGTAATGCTAAAGTTCAAATTAACTTTGTCTCCTAACACTATATACAACTAAGCTTTATTCTGGAAGTATGGAAAAGATTCATTCGTCTAACATAAGGATATCAATACAGAGATCTCAAGATGCCCAATCAGTTTGTAAGGTGGAGCAGCCTACAGTCATCACCTACAGTTGTGCATCTGCAGGTTCACCAAGCATTCAGAAAAGCCAATGGTTACCTCCTTATTCAGACTGACATATCTTATTGCAATATCCTACAATGCTGCCATCACCTAGTACCAAGGGCCTCCAGCCAACTATATGTTCAGACTTAATTTTACAGAAAACAAAAACAAATATTCATTTAAAAGGTAGCTAGCTGTCACTATAATCCCAGTAACGAGAAGTTTATTTCCAAAAAGGAGTGTTTAACTTTTGTTTGTTGTTTCTATCTGTGTCTCTGTCTCTCGTATAAATAAACAAAAAAGGCATTGGAAAGAGCTTATGAAACAATATCCACAAGCAAAAGAAATAGGCATAAGAAATAAGTCTTTTTTTATTTGAATTGTTAAGCAGGAAAAAAATGCTTAAGAATTCTGGGGAAGTTTATCATTATTTAGATAGCCCCATAGGACAGAAAGCAATCAGTGGCAGGTATCTAAGGAAAATGACAAATGCACAGGAAAACAGCAAATCCATATTGCTATTTCCTGGTATTTTCTGTCACCTCTCAGAAATCTGTGGCTCAGCAACACCCTGTGCCACAAGCAGCACCTTTGTGTTACACAGCTCAAATACATTTCTTTCCATGCTGTTGTCTACTCGCTTTCTCAGCTCCTCTGAATTCTTGATGTCCATGGCAAGCTGAGGCAATGACTTCCACACTTTACAAGCATGAGCAGCAAAAAAACTCCTGATTTTTCCTTATAGCCTGCCACAATGTTATGCATGAGGAAAAGGGCCCCACAGTCAACCACACCAGCTATCGCTCCCTTTTCCTACTTACCTGGCAGTACACAACCTCTCTCCTCCATATTTGCTCCTTTTCCAGAGCTCAAGCTTGTGGAGCTGGTGTGCCCTCAGATCCCATTTCATTCCCTTCTCATCCTGCTTGTGCTCTGAGGAGTGGTCACTCCTGGAGCAACCAAACCTTGTGCTCTTCTGTGACTTGAGCCTTTTTCCCACAACTGCAATCGAAATATTAACAGCCTTAACAAGATTTTAAATGACCTTTTAAATTTTGCATGTTAGCTGTATTCTATTTTGTTCTAGATGAAGTCATGTAGCTTTTGAATCCCAAATGTCTACCCAGTTAGAAGTTTATATTCTGGGAGTTGTGCAGGTTTAGACTCATACATTCTGTACAGAATATGTTAATGAATGTTTCATGTAGATCATCTAGACTGTTGACCTAAGAAAACAACACATTCCTCTTTCTTTGTAAACAGGTGACATTAAGACTAAGGGAATTAGATTAGGAATGAGAAAAAACAACAAACAAACAAACTATGTAATGTCTTGCAAAATCTATTTTCTGAGGAAAATCTTCCAAAGTCTTTCTCCTGCATGCTTGAATGATGCTCATGTTGCTGTTCAGATCTTGTCTTTGGGGGCTGGGAATAGCAGTGGAGTTGAGAGAACGCTGATGTATTCCTGAGGCGTGCTCAAGACAGGTTGATTTATACATAAGAGCTTTACTATTATGTAGCTACCTTTACTACTATGTATTACTATTAAGACATTGACCATTGAAGCACACAGTAATATTCTCCATATCACAGAACAAATGAGAACAGCATAAGAGAATGAAATAGGATGTTTTGGTATCTGAGCTTCTGAAAGAACTCTTGAATATCTTTCAAATACCTTTTGAATTTTAAATATTTTTTTGAAATAAAAGAACATGTAGTGATTTAACCAAAATGATGGCTTTGATTTTCAGACATCTTTTATTCTTTCATTATGATATCTATGAGAAAGAATGTCCAGACATTGCAGAAGCACAGGGATAATTTCATTACATTTTTACTAAATATACCATTTCCCAAAGGCATTTCTGTCTGAACTTCTAGAAACAAATAGTCCACCTATCTGCAATCCCTTTTCAGAAAACTATGAAGATAACATGATTCAGGCTTGCATGGGAGAAAACAACAACAACAACAACAACAACAAAACTCTTGGATATAACATTTAGTATACAGGGTTGCAGCCACCTGTAATGAATGGTTTCAGATTTTGCCCATAAAATGTCAGACAGAGAAAAATGAAAGGTTACTGAAAGGTTAAAGAAGACCGTATACAGTGCAGCTGGGCTGTTACAGAGCTCAGCAAGGACATGCAGTATTCTTTTTGGAATAAGATTATTCCTCATGAGACTGTACTGCAACATTCTGCAATAGAAGTAGCAGATTTTCAAGTGTATATATGAATTCCGTGTTTTCTGCTGCGACAATTTACCTAAGGCTCTGCTATGTCCAGTCCGGCTTGTGCCTATTAAAGTCCTTGTTGATACAATATTGATGTCAAACAGATGTGAGTCAATCACAGAAACTATAAGTATAATACAGTCCACAAAAGGCTTGCAAGACCCTGCTTCTATTCTAGAAAAGGAATATCCATTATATGTTGCTCATGATAGAGTAACTTTAAAACGGAATGTGAACACATTTTCATTCCAGAGAATAGAAATTTCAAAATAGGAAGTTGAATGACCTTTTCATATGTTCAGAGAGAAAGGTCTTCCAATAAAATTTCAGAGTGTTGACTTAAGGAAAATAAGTAGAAATTATTTTTTTCCAGCAGAGACTCACATTAAAACAAAAATAAATGAAATTAATGGCACAAAATCTATATGCATAAATGGATACCTAGGGAAATACAAGTCTGAAGTCCACTTTTAGATGTTGATGCCTTTAGAATCTAAAGGAACCTTGGATTTGTATTTCAAGTAGTTCTTTTGCAAAGACATAATTACATATTTAACATTTAGCATAATTTGTTTCTTGAATAACTAGGTGTGTATTTTTTCATTCATATGCACTCATATTCACTCATATGCAGAGTGTATGGTTGCTACATTCTTTTAATCCTGTTTCTGTCTCTTGTTTATAAAAGTCAGACAGGGATGAATGGAAGACAAAGCAAAAATTATCACTTAAAACATGACAATGACTAGATGTTTTTTAAAAGGCAAGCCGTCTTTAAGCTTTTTTCTTAAGTTCTTGAGTTTTCTACTTCAGTGCTTAGAGATCTCAAGTATGGCTTGGAACAGTCCATGAGTTGATATAATTATTTTTGTTCTTCAACAAGAGAACGTAATAAGCTATATATATCAACCCCAATTAGAAGATTGCTACAAAAGGTCAGTACAAAAGGTACTGACTGACAAAAAATGTAGTCACTGTAGACATTTCAAATTGAAAGGTGCACCCTGTATTGCTTTCTGAGGATGAAACTATTTCCTCTTGAGTCAAGGAATTGTTAATCATAAGTCATATTTCTTCTAATAAAGGAACTTTTAATTTTTTTTGTATCCAAAAGCATGAAACAATACTTAATTGAGTCTTGACACTGGCCTTGCTCTCAAATAATTTGGAGGGGTTCTTTTTGGGGAGAAAAGAAGTTCAATAGCTTTGGGACAAAGAATGAAGTTATACTATATGTACTTCATAGAGAGATGGCTGATGGCTTTTCATCTATTAAAACTAACTTGCTGCTCTGGGAGATAGTATTTCTGATATAATCTGTGACATGAGATCTATAGAGAGACAGGATCCTTCACAAGATCTATATCAGAAAAGCATTCAACATTACTGGCTTCAAGAAGATGGAAGAGCTTTCAGATTTAAATCTGATATAACAGAATAAGTATTCTTTTGTCTGCTTTTTCATATATGCCTGTTATAATGTGGTAACTAGTTGCATATTTTGTTGCCATAAATACTCTTATTTACTTTAACTAAAGTTTGATTTAAAGGTGAACTGCAGTTAAGAAAGTGTTCCTCATGCAGAATTGTGTACATTCCTACCTCAAAGACTTTAAATGTTAGCAGAGTTCTTAGAGACCCTTCAGAGTGTGGAGAGGTGAAAAGTTCTGTATGCAATGCCTAAAGTGATCGGAGGGGTAGTATCAAATATATCAGTGAAGGAAAATTCTCTGCCACTGAAAATTTATAAAGATATGGTCTGTGTCATACACAAGGAGAAGGAAGAGATTGGAGCTGCAGTATGTCTTTTCTTTTGGATGTAGTGGTATGCCTTTAAAGTAGCAAAATAATAAATTATGGAAAATACCTTTGAAGTATGCTTTGAATTAGGAGCTTAATCTTCTAGTACACATTTTTCCTGCCAAAACGTTAGAGCTACAATTAGGGAATAACAAGATGTGGCCAAACTAAAAGCATATCCAGGTGATTACAACACACATTTACACTTCATATTCTCTGCCATGCAGAACATGGAAGTATAAATACTGCAGTATAGAATTGTTTTCAATAGAGAATGGGTAGTATTTCTCCAGATAAAAATTTTGTTTGTACAAACACAATTTACCTGTGTCTGCATGTAATGCTTGTAAACATGTGATTTTGAAGAACTAAAGTACTCAGAAGCTTGACAACATGAGGTAACATATTCACAAGCAAGAGAATGAGCCATATTATTATACCTAAAAGTACTTGTTCCTGAGTGCTAAAAAGTAAATCTTCATAATCCAATTTGGAGAAATTTTAGACAGCTATTTTCTATGTTTAAGCAAAAAATAATTCTCTTAAAATATATTTTTCAGCACACTCTGTTTAAATAGTAAATGCTTCAGAAAATATACTTTCTATTCACATACTCATCTGCTTTTTAGCTCAAAACCCACAAAACCACAAAGTGACAATAGTACGATTGCAGTTTACGGTTTATTTCAATTATTTCTTATGTAATAATTTTGTTGATATCTCTCCACATGAAAGGTAGTCAGATTTTTTTTTTTGCTGGTGTAGTTACCGTCTCTGAATAGATATTCTGAAAATGAAAGTTAGTTTTTTTCTTACAATATCCTCACACTGATGACAAATGGTAGCATTTTTAATATATTACAACATTCAGATTGGCAGATTTGTATTTTTATGAAATTTATCATGATAACAATTTAATGTATTAATATTTCTACCATTTTGAGAAGAAATGAACCTGCTATATCAGCTTTGATTTTTTATAAGCAGAAATTCAGTGTACAGATATTTTGCATATTAATGTATATTAATCTCTCCTAATGATCTTATACAGAATGTATTGTTACTACTATTTGCATTAAAATCTTATCATAAAAAGTAATTAGAAATGTACTGTTTTATAGGAAGTATTTTAAACCTAATAATCTAGTTTAGGCCAGCTGAATTTATGTTAGCACCACACTTTTAAGTTAAACAAGATTACATCTTATGACATGGTACTATACTAATCACAGCAAACATTTTGTAATATATTCAGTTCTCTAATGATTTCTTCCCCACTCAAGACAATCTACAAAACTTCTCCATTAGCTTAGTTTTGTTCAGCACGAGTTTTTCTGCTAAGCACATGCTACCAACTGTTTTTCTGTGTCTTGAGACCAACAAATTGAAAATGATTGCTAAAATCACGTCATGTAATTAGACAGCATAACATCTAATATACTCCTTTTGTCAGTTTGCCAGAAAGAGAATTTAAGTAAATGTGGTACTACTCCACACACACACACACACACACACAAAAAAAAAAAAAAAAAAAAAACTTTGAAATAATCCTGTTAATGATCATAAATAAAGAAGTTGTGCAAAATCGAGCAATTAATCCTTTGGAAGCTTCCCACTGTAGTTACTATTAAGGCATCAAAAAATGCAAATACATATATAAAAAAATCCTCTGTGAATATTCCACTTTAGGTTAGTGTATTTTCTTCTAAACCCATCTGCAGTCAATTTCTTTTCTATCACTTATTCTTCACTAAGATATCGTGTTTATTTTAATGTAGGAACATTCAACAATTATTCATAGTGGCCAGCCTCAGTTAAGGAAAGATATATCATATTATTTGACTTTTATATGTATATATATGTGTATATATATACATATATACATATATATGTATATGTTTTGAGACATTCCATTTTATTTCCAGGGGCTAAATATTAATTTATTGGCTTATGAAGACACAGTATTTTTTTGCTTGTACTACAGGGACACAGTAGATTGTAATATTCTGGTATTAATAATACATTGGAAATGAAGGGGAATGATAAACAAAAATCTACGCTGCAGCTTTAAAAATGTGAAATGTCAAAAGATTATGGAAAAATTCCCTCCAGTAAACACTATTTCAAGTTATGATCTTGTAAAGCAGTTTCCCAAGCAGTTTCTCAGGCAGCTAAGCAGATCATTGTCTTGGCACATATTGCAGTTTTCAGTTCTCCTTTGTTTTCCATAGGTACTCCAAATTATTACCCACTTATATTATCACTTGTGGCTGGAAGCATTGCTGAAAGGTATTTTTTTTTTCTTTAATTATTATGATTTGTAAACACAAAGTAGTTCTTATCCCACTTTTTAGAAAACAGAATCTTTCATGCAAGTGCTAACAGTATAGCTCATGTAAAATAAAAAGGATAACTAAAACACAGTACACAGCACAATAAAGCATGGAAATCTTTTGCAATCGGTAGCCCAAAATCAATCTGGATCTCAAAATGCCTGGAGCCACTTCTGGAACAACCACTTCATGCTGCTCTCAGTAGATCATTCACATTCCAAAAGGTATCACAGACCAAGATATATATATATGTATATGTATGTATGTATATATTTTTTGCCCCACCATATACTTGAATAATAAACATTAAAATATTTTGAAGGACCAAAGACACTGTGCAGTTGTTGATTCTGACAATGGAACATTAGCCTTCAGTAATTTAGTGGGAGATAGCATTAAACTAAAATAAAAAATAAAAATAATAAAAAAACCCACTTTTTTTTTTTGACACCATCAGGTTTTGTATCCAAAAGAACTGCACGTTTTAATGCAATTTGAATTTAAATCAAATGAAAACATTTTATTGGGTGATAAATTATGTTATAATCTTTCTATCATTATCTTATTATGTATAATATATAATATTATCTTTTTTAGCTTTTATCTTTTGCTTTTTTAAGAAAGAGAGATGTCAGAGGTGGTATTTTTCCAGAGTGAATGAGTGGGAAGTCAAGGACAGGAAGGACATGGTGAGGGAATTAATCAGTTTATCATTTCACAGTAAGAATAAGGTGAAATATAATGGGAAAAACAGATTAAGGAAGAGAGCACTGGCAATGGGCACTTTTCTATTTACTTGTAAAGACCAATAAAGGACAATCTGAACATTAAATCCTGAACTTAAGTCCTCAGCAAAGCAAGCAACTGTGTACAAGAACACTCAGAAAAAAAATCCCGAATTCATTAAACTGTTCAAACATATTTTATAATAACATATAACAATATATAATGTAGCATGAAAAATTCGATAACAGTCACCAAAAACAAGTGTACGTCCACATATTGCTGCAACTTTTTTCTAAGAATATTGATAAACTCTGGGCAGATTAGCACAGAAACAAACAAAAAAAAATTGTGGTTTAGATCCATTGCTTATGTTATTATTGATTTATTGTAAAGTAAATGATCTGTAAACACAGCAGAATTTGCAAGTTGTACACAAAACATTATAAAATTAAACTGCACCACCAGTTAAACTGCTACACCAGGAAAGGTGTTATCTACATAAAATAAGGATCTATAAAATCATATATGTGTAGGTGGATTTTTATTTATACATGTCTTTCTTTTAAGCTTCTTTGCATACTTTTTCTTCCCTTTAACCTCACCTTTCTTTCCAGATGCCCTCCAAACACGACAGAAAGTTTTGTCTATAGCTCAGATAATTCTGTAACTCTTGAAAATACCTGAAATATTCATTATAGGGCTTAAGTACAGATCATTAAAATTCAAAGATATGGAACAACCAAGAAAAAATGTGCAATTTGTGCTAATTAAAATAGCCTTAGAAGAATAGCCACAAATAATTAAGACAATAGAAGTCATCTAATTAAAGGTAAAGTTCATTTGCAGATCAATACATTTATTCTTTAGCACAACATTATAGCCTACTAAAAATCATAGGTTTACAAAATCTCACCTCCTTGACACAATTACCTAAAAGACAAGATGATTGAATTAAACTTTGCTAGTTTAATTAGTTGTAAGGCTATATAAAAATACCTTATTAAATCAAGAAATGACTTCCTGGCCAACAAAGGCTGTAAAATTAATTCAAATTCAGTCACTTGCTTGAAGCTTTTTCTCTCCAAAAGAGAAGACAGAAACCGAGAATAATTCAACACTTTTCCTAACAAATAATAATTATCCTTTTCAAAAGATAAATTAGCTTTGTTTTACTGGATATTTTAAACATAAGGAGCAATCAGAAGGGTGAGGTTTTTTTGCCTTCTATACTATATGTTTCCAGACTTGTCATTCCTTCACACGGTCCCAGTAAAACCATAATTCACTTAATAAATATCTCTTATAAGCCAGTATCTTGTCCATTTTATGTACACTTTAAAATAGCTAAACTTGCTTGTAATAAGAAACCTGTGGCCTCTGTTGCTTCCCTGAAATGCCTGTATACCAATGCGCGAAGCATGGGGAATAAGCAGGATGAACTGGAGATCTGTGTGCGGTCCCAGCGTCATGATCTTATTGCTATCACAGAGACATGGTGGGATAGCTCGCACGACTGGAGCGCTGCCATGGAAGGCTATGTGCTCTTTAGGAAGGACAGGCTGGGAAGGCGAGGTGGTGGAGTTGCTCTTTATGTGAGAGAGCAACTGGAATGCATGGAGCTCAACCTGGGAGTCGAGGATGAGCGAGTTGAGAGCTTGTGGGTAAGGATTAGAGGGCAGGCTAATGTGGGAGACACCGTGGTGGGTGTCTGCTACCGGCCACCTGACCAGGACGAGGAGGTTGATGAGGCCTTCTATAGGCAGCTGGATATTGCCTCA
>NW_010576415.1:141934-163592 GCF_000705375.1 Tinamus guttatus | reverse complement strand
CCGGCTTCCCCTCCCCTCTCCTCCTCTCCCCTCCCCTTCTCTCCCCTCCTCTCCCCTCCTCTCCTCTCTTTTCCAGTATCTGTGATAATAACTGAATAATTCCTCATTTCTCATTTCTGCAGTGCTGTTCCAGTGCAGATTTGATGCCACGGTTAGATTACAGTTGGAATATGAAATGCATGGGCTTCAAGACTTTATTTTATTTTATTTTATTTTATTTTATTTTATTTTATTTTATTTTATTTTATTTTATTTTATTTTATTTTACTTTATTTTATTTTATTATCTTATGCATGGATATTGTAGGCTAAGTGGAAGAGTACTGTGATAGTACAGTGTATACAAATTAAATGATTCAATGAGAGACTGCAAGTGAAAAAGCTCTAAAATCAGTTAGGCATTGTTTCATTCCTATTCCTTTTATAAGAGATCAACAAATCAACAGAGTGCATAGGTATAGATACAGCATCATCCGATCATAAAGGTTAGATCACTGTGATTCTCCTTTTTCAAATTAATAAACATTTGAAAATGAAAATCCAATCGTTCTCTTAATGTTGTTTTTCCAGCTCAAATCTTGCATTCAGCAATGGTAATAAAATGAGGGTAATTCAGGTGCCTAAACACATCCCTCCAGTGCAACCTGAGATGACCCAGGGTACCTGAGATACCTGCACAGGGAGGGCAGATGTGCTGTCAGAGCCAGAGTCCTCCCGCCTCCCTGGAATGGCAGCTGGAGACCAGCAGAAGTCCTTAGGGCTTTCAGCTGCCACCTGCATCCTACTTGCAGATATTTAACTCACTCTCCACACACAGAGCTTTTCAGATGAAAAACTACAGAGCCCCTGTTACCAGATGAGGTACAACCACTCTGTGTGTATGTATGTGTGTGTGTGCGTATACATGTACTAATATTTATACTTATACCATAAGATATTGGCACACATGAGCAAATATTAATCATCAGGAACATGGTGATTTATGAAAATTATTAATTCTATGTATAGCAAATGAGTGTTGTGATCCATGAAGACTTTCATAATAGACTCAAAGTACAGGTCCACAACTAATCTATTACAACTCATGTAATTTTCATTCTCTAAAAGAAATAAACCTGAAGAAGCAGCGAAGTTGAGGCATCACACACACTTCATGCAGTACAGAGAGGGACTCCAAAAGCTAAGCACAGTAGGAGCTGTGCTTTAGAGATATTAGTTCTTTTTTGATCCAGATAGATAAACTTTCCTTGTTTTCAGCTAACGCCACATACCATTCCTGTCAATGACCTATTTTTTTTAAGTGAAATCTTTCAGACAAACCAATGAGTTTCCGTAAGTACTGAAGAGTTGTTTATATTATTCAGGTTCTTGGCAGAGACTGCTTATCTACATCTACTATTTATGTGTCCATGGAAATTAATGCAATTTCTCATAAGCATAATTTTTCTTTTCTCTTCCTTCCCCTTCCCCTTCCCCTTTCCCTTCCCTTTTCCCTTCCCTTTTCCTTTTCCTTTCCTTTCTTCTTGCCATTAAGAATGAACATGACTAAATACAGACTGCTATCCAACAGGATAGTTAGCAATTTTTTATTGTCACTTCCCATAACTGGGAAGGGACTTTATCATGGAAGCAGCTTCATGAAAATTCTATGGCTGTGGCTAAATATAAATTTTTAAAAAATATATAATCAATTTGAAAGGAAAACTCCATAACCTCTAAAAAAGGGAAAAAAATGTTGAAAAAACCATGATGAATCTGATTATACACAGATCTAAGCAATGAAAGAAAAGACTATCTTCCTTTTAAGTATTAGATGTTAATCGATGCTTTTTTTTTCTGTGAAATGGAAAAAAAAGAATTTGAGAGACTATTTCCTGTAAGAAGAATTTTGTATATTAAATAGCAGCTTCAGAGACATTTACCAGAAAAATAAGAAGACAGGCTTCTGATATATAGGTCACATCATCACTTCCCTGATATCCACTGAATAGTCTATCTGAAGAACTGTCCACAGACCAACTCAATACAAAATGTATTGTCTTTTGTGTTAGTTGTACTGTAATTTGAAAGCTCTGAATCAAGTTTAGAGTAAGAAAAGAAGCATTTCAAGTGGCTAAAGTAAAGAAAAGCAGATAGGAAAGATAAGTATTATTTACTTTCAGACTATTTTTTAGGAGAAACTTCCTGAAACTGCAGATTGTTTTAAAATATACTCTGTTATTCTTTTAGTCTCATATTTGCACATTTCAATTATTCAAGAAGAGTACAAGAAGGAGCATTCATTTCCGATCCTAGTAGGGTACACTTCCTCAGATATGGTCATGACATGCTACAAACCACATTCCCTAGTAGCTGTTGGAATTGCTGCATCTGCTGGGTCAGAGGTTTGACACAGATTGATCCTCTGGCTCTGTGCAATGCGCTCTAGGCGACCCTACTTGAGAAGAGAGGTGAAGCTAGATGATCTCCAGAAATCCCTTCAACCTCAACCATTCTGTGATTCTCTACAATTTCTTTTTCAATGTATTTTTTCATACATTTTCATCCCCTTTCTTCCTATCAAGTTTGATTGCCTAAAAAAAAATATGTGAATTCCCAGCCAAATTATATGTACAATGCTAGTTTGTTCTCAGAAAATCATTGGGTTTTGTAACTTAATTTGTAGAGAAGTCCTATGACATGGTTAACACTTTCTCATTGGCACATAAATAAGGTTAAAATTGGATAATGAGGCATAAACTTCAGTAAGCTGTAAAACTGAAAGATAATGCAACATCGACCAGACAGATTTTTTGGAGCTGCACAGTATAAGAAAATGTAAACTTGTCCACATGCTTGTATATCATAATAAAAAGGAAATATTTGTATGCTAAGGTGATGCACATAAAAATTAAGGGAAGAGAGTCATGCACTCAGAAAAAAATGTTTTTTTTAAAAAAAAAGCAGCATTGAAAAGAGACCACAGAACTTAATAGAAAATTCATATAGAGAAAGAATGGAAACAACTAATGCCTGCTCACATGGAATATGACTAAAATGCATTAATACTATAACAATACACACATATTAGAATAATATGTAAATATGTATATACTTTCATCAGACTTATGAGATATATGTATAGCATGTAGGCTGTTATCTGTGCTTATATATAGAATTTGCTTAAAGGAAGCATTGATTTGCAGATTAAAAACAGTTAACTGTAAATGCCCTATGCATGACTTTCATCAAAGGTCCAAAGAATCAAATACTAAAACATTTCCCCAGTGCTGTGCAGAAAGAAGAAAATGTCAGTGTGATTAGGAAGAATTTCTATCTACCCTTTGAATGACTGGGAAAGTTGCTCAGCAAGAAAATGAGAACAGGTCACAAGGGTGCTGAATTGGAAGCATACGAGGATCGAGGACTTGGATCCAGAAAAATAGGAAACTCATGACTGCACAAGCAGAAAACGTCTGCTATGTAACTGGATTTTACTGAGAGGTCTTATCACAACATCAACATTTTTTTTTTCTAGAGATGGTGTTAAAATGGGCACTGTGCAGATGTACTAGTGTTATCAATTATTTTGATTCTTGACACTATATAAAAGTCACTAATAAAATTAAAGGAATGATTACATGTCTTTTACAAATATCCTCCTAATAATATCCATATTATGGAACTCAGGTTAATAATACCCAAACATTTTCTATTTCACAAATACCAAAATCCCTACTACTTTAAACAGCTTGGCATAGAGTGTTAATGTTAGCAGCAGAAATGAGAATTAGTTGCTCGGAAAACAAGTCACATGAGAAGGGAAATGTCTCATGCATTTACCATTACATGAAGTAAAACACCTTCTTGAAACTAAGTGCTGTTTCATAGCTTACAAGGAGCACTGACCCCTTACAGGACTCATTATACTGACATATTAACACATACTACAATGGCCTCTAAACAGTATGTGCCAAATTGCAAAGATCTGTAGCAAAAACAAAGACATTATGAAAGAGAATCTGCCTTCTAAAACATTCTTTGAGTATGTGTTCTTATCTGTGAGATTTGAACATATTCTAGGGATGGAAGGGGAATCTATTTGCCATCACCATCAAGATATGGGTCTCAATCAGATTATTCTACTTAAATTGCACATGACTAAAAGTACTGGAATGACTGACAACTTTGGAAGATCCAGTGAGATTTAATGGAAGTGCAGCTATTCACATTTCACTACTCTTATGTTATTTTGACATAGGACCAAATAGGGGCAAGGAAAAGCTCTGATTTCCATCAAGGCATGCCATTAAAACACAGGACATTGGAAGGTTCCCATACATCACTTGCATTTTCACATGGACTTAGTAGAGCACATGTGAGTACTTAGTAGAGTGAACCCCTTCTCTCTCTTTTATGGTAGAAAAAGAAAGCTATTTTACCTTTGCACTCAAATGTATTTCTACATATGATATCAACACAGACACTGTATGCAGATTCCTGAGTGGCTAACATGCTGGTCATGTCCTTTATTTCTATCCATCATGTTGCTTTCCAGTCATTCTAACAGTCCATCAGATCTGTTTCCTTACCTTCCAATTTAAATTCTGCGTAGTGTTCACTGTTAAAACCTCTACAATTGCTGTTCTCAGAGATCAGTGTTATCTGTGTAGCTGCATTACTTAAAAATCTATTGCAAATAAAAGGAAGAATTATATACTATAGATAACACCAGAACACACAGAAGAATTCGTCTTTTATGCCTTAGTATATCTCTCAAAAATATCATTTACTGAAATGCAGACCAATTTCTTAATTCCTTTGGCACTGAACGATGTGCTACTACCTCCAAAATAGTTTAGCAGCAAAATATTTTACTGCTTAGAAGAGCACAATAATTTCAAAGTAAAGGCTTGTTATAAACACAATTAATACACATTTTAGCTATTATTCAGTTTTATTTTAATAACCCCATGAATGACATTTATAATCTCAAAATTAAGACATTTGGATAGTTATTGTGGCATTAATCATTTAATTTTATTTTCATATCACTGCATACAGTGATGATGAATATATAATAAACATAACTTGTGCTGTCATGTACATGCAATTCCTATTAAAATGGGCAACACAAATGAGTGAGTTGATCCAAATTTACAAGGTCTCTGAGTAATAAGTTACAAGTACTGCCACTTATTTGAATGATACTTGTAAATTCACTATGCCTTAGTTTAAAATTGCTAGGCCTGAAATTCTCTGAAAGAAAAAGTGAAATAAAAAATAATCATTTGTGGTCAAGGCCTTCAATATTCTTTTGTTTTAAGAACTGAATGTTAAATGTAAAATCTTTTGGAATATTTTGTAACCTAAGTCTACTGACATAGGAGACAAGAAGACTAACACAGAGAAAGAAAAGCATCACTTTCAGAGTTTATAATACTGACTGAGGGTGTACAACACCCACACTAACACTTTTCCTTTATTTTATTCAAAGTGATAAATGTTGTGACATGTGGTCTACAATATATACCACATCTCTTATTCCTTCCTGGTAGATTGAATTTCCGTTGCGATCCCCAGCAGATCATCTGTGCCAAATCAATCAGCCCCTCTAGGTTACTTCTGATATATGAAAACAATTACCTGCATGTAGGTTTCTTGAGACACAAATATAGAATTCATCACAACAGCCCAAGATGACCAATTATCTCAGAAATATAACAAAAATTTGAAAAATAGTCACTCTAAATCAATTCCCACTGAAGTTGAAACTTTTTCAGAGTGAGTGTTCTTTCTTCAGCCACGGTGCCTGTATTGGCAGAATACATATGTTACCCTATCTCTGTGCTATCAACAGCAGTACTGAGAAAGAAAATACCCCAAATATTCTGCTAGTACATTATACAAAAGTAAAAAAAAAAATTACTTGATAATAATGGTTAAAATTGTCTTTTATACAAGTGTACTTTTCTGTATTTATTGTATGACATCCACTTTTACCCAGCCTAATTCTCCCAAAGTAGTGACAGATTTCTCAGATGAATAATGGATGGAAATATTGTGCATTAGATCATAAACATAAAGGAAATATGGACATTATTATTTTCCCCTCTCCTTTTTTTTAGTAAGAATCTCCCTCAATCTCCTCATATCAGGAAACGTGATTTACTGAGTTTAGCATCACAGCAAAAACATTTCTTATCTCCAAATCTAAATGTTTCTTTCCCTTTTCTCACATCTTTCTGTTCACACTAACACAGCATGGTATGTTTTTTCACTGCAGATTCTGCAGATGTTCTGATTTTTTGTTCTCTCTCTTCAGTACACAGCTCACCTCAGTAGGTATCTGTTTTGCTTTAACTCTATTTAAACCATTAGTCTTGCATGCAAATTAACTATTAATATATGAGGAGAGATTAAAGCACTACAATGCAATTCCCTAGTTAAAAATGGTTTAATCTTATTTACGAGCTTAATGTATTAGCAATTTAATTTTGCATGTATCACTCTCTGTAGAAGAAATATCAGGAAGATTTCTCTCAATAAAGACAAAGACATTAGGTACCAATTTTATTAACCACTCAGATAATTAAAAGTGCATAAACAAATATGCACTGCAAGAACACACTACAGATATTCTCCAACTATTCTCTTTCCGTCTCCAAGTCCAGCCGTATACTAAATACATAACAGTTCCAGAAAACACTAACTCTCAGATAAGATTTACAAATAGCCTGAAGTAGTGCATAATAACCCTTTGGTGACCATACAGTCCAATAGCAGTATCTGCATCACCAGATCATACTAAAAGAAAAAAAAAAAAAAAAAAAAAGAGTAAAAACGGACCAAAAAAAAAAAAACCCCTTTAACCTTTCATTTCATAAAAAAATAAAAAATAAATAAAAGACATGAGGACTTGAAAAATCTAGGCAATTTTGAGTCACAGAACTAGACGCGAGAATCTAAAATATGAATTTGATCCCACAAATGTTATCAGCAGGGAGAGAAACTGCCTTACCCTAGCAAATTAATAAGGAATAGAAAAAAAAAAAAAAGAAAGAGGTTATCCACTGATAAAAAGAAAACTATGTAGCAAAAGTAAGAAGTGAGTACACAAGCTTGTCTATAAGATCATCCTCTATAGTTCAGTTGTGAAATTGTGTAATACAATCAGAACGTGAAAAGCGGTATTATATTCAATATCTTCAAAATAGACTTAATTTTTGATGGTCAATGCAGTACCATGAACACAGAAAACTACAAAACAGAAGATACCACTAGAAACATTTATGAATAGGAAACAGCACTGCTACAGCAGAGGAGACAGTGGGAGGTACCCAGGAGTGCTGAGGGAGTTGGTGGATGTTAATGCTATGCCACTCTCCCTCATCTTTAAAAGACTGTGGAGAATAGGAAAGGTGCCTGGGGACTGGAAGAAAAATGTCACCCCAGGCTTCAAAAAGGGCAAGAGGGAGGACACAGGCAACCACAGGCCAGTCAGTCACACCTCCGTCACTGGAAAGATGATGGAGTAGCTCACCCTGGACACCACTTCCAAGCATATGAAGATCAACAGGTCAGGAGTAGTAAGGACGGATACACAAAGGGAAAATCATGCTTAACCAACCCCATAGCCTTCTACAGTCATCTTTATGGGATGACTGGGTTGATGGTTCAGGGAAGAAGAGTGAATGTTGTCTCTCCTGACTGCAGCAAGTCTTTTGACACTGTCTCACAGTATGCATGTACTAGATGAACAGTGAAGTGTACTGAGAGCTAGCTGAATGGCACAGCTTAGAGGGTTGTGATCAGCAGCACAGATTCTTGTGGGAGGCCTGTAGTTAGCCGAGTCCCCCAGGGGTCAATATTGGATCCAATCCTGTTTGATTTAGTTATCAATGACTTCAGTGAAGGGAGAGAGTACACCCTCAGCAAATTTGATGACAAAAAAACTGAGAGGAAAGACTAGTACACCACTGGGCTGGGCTGCCACTCAGATGAGCCATGATAGGTTAGAAACATGGCTAGAGAGGAAGGAACCTCATGAAGTTCAACAAAGGCAAGGGCAGGGCCTTGTACCTAGGGTGAAATAACCCCATGCACTAGTACAGGCTGGGGGTTGACCTGCTGGACTGCAGCTCTGCAAAGAACCTGGAAATCCTGATGGACAAGTTGACCATGAGGCAGCAGTGTGTCCTTGTGTATGAGAAAGTCAATAGTATCTAGGCGTACCTTAGGAATAGTGTTGCCAGCAGGTTGACGAACTCAAACCTGGTGAGGCCACATCTGGAGTACTGCATTCAGCTCTGGTATTGCCAATACAAGAGAGACATGTGGCTATTGGTATGAGTTCAGCAAAGGGCTACAGGAGCATTCCTCATATGAGAAAAGGCTGACAGAATTTACATTGTTCAGCCTTAAGTAAAGAAGACTAAGGGGGGGTCTTATCAATATACGTAAGTATCTAAAGGGAAGATATCAAGAGGATGGGGCCAGACTACTTTCAGTGTTGTCCAGTAACAGGACAAAAGGCAATGGGCACTAACACAGGAAGCTCCATCTGAACTTGAGGGAAAAGTTTTTATTGTGGAGGTGACTGAACAGTGGAAGAGATTGCTCAGAGAGGTTGTGGAATCTCTATCCTTGGATATATTCAAAAGCTATCTGGACAAGGTTCTGTGGAACGTGTTCTAGGTGATGATGCTTGAGGTTGGGGCAGATGATCTCCAGAGGTCCTTGGCAATTTCAATTATTCTGTAATTCTGTGAAACACTCTGTTTATGTCAAGATTTTGCTTTACAGTATTTATTCCAGAAACTCTCCCAACTGTAACATATCATCTTTTTCTGTTTGTTTTGATTTTCATATCTTAAAAAATGAATTTTATAAACTAATTCCACCTTTTCATCCCCGTCAGCTCTATTGTCTTAGAGCTGTCTTATACGTAACTTGAATATAACAGACCTTCGTCTTAACTTGAATAATGAAATATCATTTTCATCATCCTTCTATGTACACATTGTAAGTTACCTGTTTTTTCGATTAAAAGTTAATTGTTTTACACTCATGTAGATGTCAGCTGACTTCAAGTACACTGTAACACCCCAAAATCTGAATTAAGCATGGCTGTCAGATCAGCCAGAAAAAATAATGACTAAGCAAGTATACACAATAATACCTATTATTATGTACTATTTCTAGTAAGTTACACATACATTTCTGACTTACACATATTGATGTGCAATGGGTAAGGAATTCTGCCTATAGAGAGCTCATTTTTAGATTTAATGTCAAGATTTTGCTAGCAAGTGTTTGAAACCAGTATATTTAATGAACTCTAAATTGAATTTATTTTAAATATGCACCACACAAAAGGAATAAAAAAATACATGTTTTCTTATATTATCTGGAAGAAAACTTGCACACGTAAATCAGAATGTAATATTAATTTATGTGCCAATTCCAAAACAACACAGCTAATGCAATGAATTCAAGTTGACCTTATTTGTGAAGGTATAAGAATCTGAAATAAACTTCCCCTTTTTACCCCTGCAATCCTACCATTTTAACAGTATTGACCTCTAAGGTCAGACAACTTCAACATTTTCTTAAATGGTTACTTCATTTAAAGCATTATATTAAATGTGTTAAAAACATTCACTTGTATTCTATATCAAAGCTGGCTGTATTTGGAACCTTAATAAATGGCATCCTTTCATGTGGAGAGAAAGGAAGAAGGAAAGAGAGCTCTAAACTGTAAACTAACGGAGTGTAAAATTTTCATTATCTAAATCTGTTTGAGAGACAAAAGCCTTATCATGACCAGAAGTCTCTAGTTTTTGTATTATTCTGAAACTTCACATAAATCAAATTATATACACTGCCTTCTAAAAGATGCCTTAAAACTAAGCTTTCATTTATGCAGGCCTGAAATATATGATAGTGCCTTCTCTTAATAAAATTGCTACAGCATACTGGATATCAACATTCTTTCTCTAAATACACAAAGATACAGGTAAGGACAATTGGTGTGTGTATATATACATATATACATATACATATATACATATATACGTATATAATTTAGTTTTAAATCAATAGCATAAAAACATGTCCTTGGGTAATTAGAACAAAATGTAGACCTAAAAGCAAAGTAATTCTATAACATCTTTATTCAATATCTGAAAATATTCCTCTCTCTCCTTTCATTAAATATTTGCCTTCTTTTCTTAACACAATCAGTCCAGTCTTTCTTATTGTTATTATTTATTTATTTTGTACCCAAGAACTCAGATTATTTCAGAAGAAGCAACAACTAATGAAATTTCATTAACATGGTTAACCTGTCAACTTGCATTAGATGCTTAAGAGAATGTAAAAAACATTAAAAAAATGTTTAAGGTTTCCCTCAAAACACTGCTTATCCTCATCACTAGCTAACAGTAGACAACTGGTATTATTGCTTACACTATAATCCAAATTGACTGAACACACTTTAAATTGACACCAAATTTTAAATACGTACATTTATAACACTAGACTTAAAAGTCAGGCAAGACGCTCACACTCCCTCCCTTGGAAAGCCACATGAAGGCTACTGCACTGTAGGTTTCAGGTCTGTAGTTCTGCAAGCTCAATGTCTCCTACAGGAACTCTTTATCAAGTGCAAGGTGGTGAAAGAATATCAGAATTAAGCTAAAAGCTCATGTGTTCCTGATGCTTTTGTCAAGTAGAATTTGATGACAGCAACAGATGTATAACAACAGGTCTGTTGAAATGACTGCTTTCTATAGTGCCTTGTAATGAATATAGTTCTGTTCAATATTTTCATAAATCACTCACATTACACAATAAGGAATATGAATATTCAATTTCCAGACAACATAGAGCTTTGGACTATAAACACGCTCTAGGACAAAAACAGAAATTAAAATTACCTTGACAAATTGCAGAACAGACCCAGAAAGCTGGAATGTTATTTATTAGAAATAGATACATTTAGGCAGAAATTATGCAAATGCATTGCTATACTTAGTGCAGGAATAATCAAATGCACAAATACAGGATTTCTCAGTGATTTCTGAACAGTTTACAGGGCTGTGTGAAGAGCAACATGATTAGGAAGACATGTAAGACTATTGCTTACCTCCTTTTATGACAGGTTAGAACCAATGGAGTGTTGGTCCCAGTTTTGGGGACTACCTTCATGACAAACACTAATGGACTCAATTTGCAATGGAAAAGATTTGGAGTGTGATTATATCAAGGATGCTGAAGCCAGGTTCCAAGAAAAGATGAGATAAAACTGTGATACACTAGACAATAGGTGTGTAATTAATCCTGTCCTTAGATGGCAAATGGATTATATTTCATCCTTTAGCTCTATAATTCTGACTCTGGGTGAAACTCAGATTGCTCCTATCTCATAAAGAAACACTGCAAGTAGCTTATTACTTTAAAACTACTATAGAACTCTACAGAGCTGAGCCAAATAAAATCTCCTTATATAGTTAAAAGTATTTGTGAAATCATAGCCTAATTGTATAGGAGCAACCCTTATTTTAAACCTGGTTTAAGCATAGTTACTAGCTAGCCCCTCACAAGTAGACTGGAATGTACTTGTGGAATAGATGGCAGCAACTATTACAATATAGTTGGACAAAATTGACAGAAGAGCGGTGTTTAAGACAACCTATCAGTCACAACTCACTAAATTCTGCTGTTAGTATAGGAGCATAGTTCCGGAGCTCAAGTTGATTTCACACCTTTTTATTATTTATTTATTCTTAATTTAGAAGGTTGTATCCACACTTTTATTAAAATAAAATACTTGTAAATTAAGAGGTCAGGTCACTTGAAGTTCCATTTTCATGTTGCAATACTAAGTTTTATTTTAAGTATATAACGACATTTCTAAACTATGAAGTTCCACAAATATCTTTGAAAGCAGATTTCTCCAAGCAAGAAAAGTATATTGGAAATAAAAATATGTTTTAGGTCAAAAATATAAGATTAAGTTCTGAAAAATCTAATGCTGGTTTTTTGTTGTTGTTTGTTTGCCTGCTTGCTTTCTGTTACAGTATTCTCTATGGTCAGACAGCACTGCTAGAACACATGTTACTGACTGGAATGAATGACTTAACTAGTATTCAGTTTTATCAAGTATTAAAAGGTTAGTTTTCAATGATTTATTTCTTGAATCAAAATCATTCTGTCCTATTGACAACTAAGCATGAAAAGATTTGAGAATTCAGAACCACTTACAAACTGAGAAAGAACTCAGGAAACTTGAATAAACATAAAAATATAACAAAGCAAAACACGATAATATCTGACTGTCTTTCTTATTTGCTTGCATATTTCATTTCACAACATCACCATCACTTTACAGATTTGTCAACAAAGCAGATAGACAAGAATAGGCAGGAATGACCATGAAGTCAATGGAAGGACTGTGGAAAGACAACGAATTATTAAAAAATTATCAAAAAAAATATTAAAAGACTTCAGTAAATTTTCAAGTCAACAAAACATTGGTATAACCATTGTGCCAGACAGGACATTTTAATAATGTAATTGTTTGGAGTTCTAACGAAAATGCAATTCTGAACAAGTAACACATTTCAATGGAATTTAAAGACGTGCTATTTACCAGAAAAGGCAAAATAACCAAGTTAATTTAAAATTATTTTTATAAGAGAAGTATTTTCCAAAAAATATTTCTGGTATAAAACTGTAGACATATAGATTGCACTTTAAATCTTTGAATATTTGAAATTTTCAGGACAATTAAAGGTTGTTTAATCAAGATTAAAACAAAGTACACTCTTCTTTGACACAGAATTGGCAATCATTTTATTCTCTCAAGAAAATAAATACTTTCCTTCTTTAATTAACACTTTTAAATAATATATTGTATCATTTTTAATAATGTTGTATGTCCAGCTTTAAAAATGATTGTTACTGTAGCTGTTACCAAATCAGCAGTCCTACTCATTTCTTCCCAAATCCATTTTCCCTTTCCCTCCTACACTCATGCTGCATAATATTGCCTCTTCATTTCTTCTGTCATTAGTCTGACCCTTCTGACATGTGATTCAGATCAGTAGTGTGGGCAGAAAATCACTCTCTACTATTTTTCCTGACATGTGATTCAGATCAGTAGTGTGCCCACACACTACTAGAGAAAATCACTCTCTACTATTTTTTTGGTTTTGCCTGCTGTATTTGTTCAGTTTAGTAGGCTGAATTAATCCATGAAGTAGACAGATAAATGCCAGAAATGGGGCAACCAAGTCCCCAAAATAATGTGCAGCTGAGAATGCAAATATGTGTAGTATTAATCAAATATAAATATGCAACCCAAACCATCCCCTGTCATTTATATGCATTTTTACAGGATAAAAAACATTTCTCTCCCAGAGAGAAATGGCTATTCCAGTATTTATCTTGGTCCTGCTTAATTTGATTCCTCAGGGAACTCAATGGAGGAGTATGAGGTTTGTCTTTCCCCTACTCTTTTTTAAATGCACATGTGTATTTATGCAATTGTAAGCATTCTTCATTATAAATCAAAGCTGAAACTGCTGCTTGTGAAAATGAAATTGCACACTTAGCAACTATAGAGCCAACAGGTCACCACCAATAGAAAAGGTGATGATGGAGAAGCCAAATCTCTACATTTGACTGCATTTTATAATATTAATTTCATCCCACTTCACTGCTGTATACATTAGGAATATGAATTTGTTCCGTGCAAGAGGGGATGATAGCACAGATTAGATTTAGCATATTGTGTATACACCTGAGTCACAGCTAGAGTTCATCTGTTTCCAAACAGCTGCTTAACACAGATATTATGTGAATGGTATATCTACTTTCCCATATGTTGTGGTTTGATGTGGGGGGCAAATTTGGTAAGAGATGAATCCCTTTGCATTCCAGATGATCCTCAAAGCTTAGAGGGACTAGGGGCGGCTGGACTCATCTCTTAACAGGGATACCAAATACTGTGGTAACTATAGGCCTGACTCTGGCAGTATCAGATTCACGAATAGTCTGTCAACTGTAGATCCAATCACATTCCAAACAGCAAATCAAATTCTCGAATAGTGTGATCAACTATAGGCCCGACTCTGGCAGTATCGGGTTCACGAAGAGCCTGCCGACTGTAGGTCCAGTTGCCTTCAAAACAAGTAGTAGAGTTCATGAATAGCATGATTTATTCAAATGCAACATTTACAAAGCAGGTTTCAGATGTCAGCATAGGAAATTCTCTACTACAGTGTGGGGTTCTTAGCTAGTGCCTAGTGTACAAAGGTGCAATCATCCCTCACCCAGAAGGTGGAAGAGGGCTCTCAGTATTGAGGAGTCTCCTCAGGCAGAGCCCTGACCCGAGGGGAAGAAAGGGGTTCAGCCTGTTGACTAATTCAGAGTTACGATGGAGCCTTCCCTCTCTCCTCTTCCTTCTTCCTTTGTTTCTCTTCTTCCATTCTTACCACCTCATTCTTCCTACCTAGGTCTTACCACCCAATTCTTCCTTCCCTCCTTAATTCATCTTTCATATATTTTCTTTTACTTTTAGGTGGAGCTTGAATGACTCTAGTCATACCTACTTCCATTACTCATTGGTTTAAAAAAGTCTCCCAAATTAATCAAAAATCTAGAGAGCATGCTCAGTGAGTGGTCGTTCCTTAGAAGTGGGTAACTTCTGGAATGGGATTGTGTATTGGTATTAGAATGAGGAGAAGTTTGAGCAAAGTCTATCGGGAGGGACTGATCTGCCACCATTGTTGGCCCAGCACCAGACACACTATGATGTGGCTTATCAGCTGCACAGTACCACCAGGTTGCCACCTCTGCAGGGCGGTGCAAAAACAGAGTTTGGCTGCGGTGTTTTCACTCCGCTCCACCCTTCATTCACTCATCAGCTGCACAGCACCATCAGATATACCCTCTGCAGGGAAGCCAACAAAGTTTGGCTATGATATCTCCGTTCTGCTCCAGTCTTTGTTTACTCTTATTAGAATGTGCTAGGAGGGCAGATTGTGTTGCCAAGGGAATCATGGAGAAGTAGATTCTGCACATACCAACCGTGGCAACTGTCTCTCACCTCGAGCAACTTCTGCTAGGCTCTGTTTTTCTCTAAGTTCCCCCTTCTCGAGCAATTCTCTCACACCATATCTGAATCAATTAGCCTGCTTTCTATCTAATTTCCTTTTTATGCCCTAGTGAGACTGACTGTATTCATATACAACCTCTATGAGCATTACAGTGATCATTTTTAAGAAGATGCACGACAATTTCTGGGAACAGCTACGTGTTCTTTTAAAATCTATCTATAGAATCAGTAAAATTTGCATTAGTAATTAATTTACATAGACATTTTTCTCTGTTTTACATATTCTTACTTTTAAAACTATAATGTTTCATCTAAATGCTTAATTGGAGGGAAATAAAAGTCAATGGGATTCTTCCAATCCTTCTTTTTTAAAAAGAAAAAACATTCCATCAACAACTAAACATTTAACTTCCATCAACTAATTCTGAACTGTTTTGGCAATGCCTTGTGCTACACTATTTCCCTAGATGCAGTAATACCTGCGTCACTCAGATATCATGCCAGTTACTGTTGGCAAATGTTTACTTTCAAAAATGTAACCAACAAGATTTGTTAAAATTACAGTATAGGATTTTTCTTTTCAAAACACAAAACACAAAACAGAAATAAAAAGTATAGAATTTGAAATGTCACTATGAAAAGAAACATATTTTATTTGGTAGAGATTGAAAGAAATTTTTCCCAAAAGACCAAGATGAGCCTGTAAGTACTAACCTGTTCATAGAAAAATAAAAATTATTTGTAATCATATCAGAAATACAGATTTGTCCAAATGAGGAGTTACAGTAGCAAGAGTACAATTATGAATTCATTATATAAAATAATGTTTTCCGGAGAGGAACAAAGTCCGCTTTTAACTAGTCTTATTTATGTAGGTTTACTTAAAAGTACACATTAATATAAAACTTTTCACTTCTATCAATTATCGCTTCATCTCCAAACTCTTTTCTTCTTCTTTTTTTTTTTTTTTTTTTGTCTTCTACATAGAAGATATCTCCTGTTGTTTCCTCCTCCTGGTCTTGGAGAGACTTTAGTTCTTAATTTTCATCTGTTATAAAAGTAGCTATCAGAAGCATACTTACAAACAAAATACTGAAAAATTAAGTAAATTTCTATAATCATTTAGTTCTTTACCCTAATTTATTTCACCTTTAAAAATGTTTTTCTTATTGTCCTGCAGCTACTTTCAGTTCTTCAGTGCTAATTATCTCTTCAGCCTCTCTTGCTCTATCATGGATTGTTCTTGTTCAAGACATAAGCAAAACTAAACAACTCAAGGGATTGTAGAACAAAATGAAATGTGGTATGACAGATATAGACTTATCCACACATTCTTAAAAAACAAAAACAGAAGCCAAAACAAAACAAAATAAAAAGGCCCACACACTTTTGGGAAACGTATTCACAATGCAGCGACATTAAGGCTATCAAAACATCAACTGAAAAGAGAGTGAATGCAATATCCAATAACTTTTTTTTTCAATAATAAAAGTTATAAAGAAAGATAATGTTGATGGGAAACCATTTTAGAAAGTAATGCTTTCCTTTGCAAGCTGAGTGTTATATTTATGTATTTCTCTCTTCACTGACTGCAGTTTCCTGCCACTATATAACTGAATTTAATTTCTCAATGACAAAAGCATTCTGCTGATCACTGCATCCCAAGCCAGCTTTCAAAGCAGACTACCTGTTTTGCAGATGTGTTCAGTATTTTGCCAGAAGAGCAAAATATAAAATAGTTTTAATTCTTGTAAATACAATAAAAATAACTGTTTTTCTGTTTATTCAACACCCAGGAAATTTCTTCATCATTATAGAAAACTATTTATTTAAAATTATTGACCTGTTTCTCTAACATACCTTAGGTGAGATCCTGGTAAAATCAATTTTGTTCTTCACCTCTCAGTCTCTTTTTACTAGTAACCATTACTCCCAGAAACCTGTGCCCCCCTACTAATTTTTAAGCATGGGTATGCCTAAGTTCACATGTAATGGTGTTTTAATGTGATAAAGTCTCCACAATCTCAAGATAAAGTCTCAGCCAGACTAATATTCAAAGAGATAACAGAGTTTGTCTCCTGTATCTTCCTCGAAGAAGCCTAATAATCTTGCTCCATGATACAAGATCTAAGGTAGCAAGCGATAAACTTCAAGTTTTTAAGCAAGCTGCCTAAGATTTAGAAATCACTGAATTATCACTATCAGAATTTTATGAAGTAAAATATATCATGAGATCCTAGCCTCAAAGTAATTCAGATTTTCCATTTGTTCTCATGCAGGTTTTCACTAGTGGTTCCTATAATACATCATAATTAACAATCATTTCATTATAAAGTGGAATCTGGGGGGCTTTGTGAAATATAAAAGCATTTAAAAGGTGTCTTCATTCATAAAAAAAATCAGCTTGGAGGACTGCATTTGAAGTCAAATTGTACTCAGTAATTATAGCAAATTCCCTCCAAGCTTTACACCTGAAGCAGATGGAAGCAGATTGCATGAGGAGATCAACCCTTTCAAATTACAATAGTTTATGATACTCATCTGCATTTTAATCAGATATAAAGGATATATTCCTGAAATACATCATGGAAGACTATTTCCACCTCCTGGAAATGCACCAGAGAGTTTATAGCCAGTCAAGCAAAATATGTTGCACATTTTCACTTTGTATATATTTCTCTCTGGAGTATGCAATATTAAATGGATATAGGTGTCAGTGATTTTATTAACAACTATATATAATCCTATCAAAATAGGCACTAGAAAACAATCTTTCATGCCAAATCCACTTTATTATGGATTTAATTCCTGGGCTCAACAAAAAGATGAATTTCTGATCTCATCACATAATGTTGTTTTATCCAAAATGCAGTGCAATACAATGCAGATAAAGCAAATCGTGTGTAGTCAGAGACTAGGAAAGCTGTGTAATAGGAGGGTATAGAGAATGTAAACATATATTGTCATATTTGCTCCTGTAATCAGACAGGGCATGAATTGGAATTAGTTTTGTCATGCGCAAAGATGGAATAGCAAAACTCAAACTAATGATAAATCAGGAATAAATGGTATAGTAACACTAAATCAAGAATAAAAGAAATTCAATGGCCTAGAAACCATTATAACAAACAGCATGACAGATAATTGATAAGAGTGATTGTATGAGTCAACTATAGAGGAAACAAATTTAACTAAAGAAATATTAAGAAACTATTTGCAAATCACATACATTGAAGAATGAGCTGCTATTAATGATCAGTACAGATTTTGCATAAAGTGTACAGAATAGAGATACGTCCCTTCACATCATATTTTTATACCTGTCTTACTACAGGCTGTAATACTGTTGATTATTATTAGTAGTAACATTAAATAAATGCTTGGGTCTTAACTAGCACTTATAATTTCTTTATAGGGCAAATTGTATTTCAAATTTTGTATTTATGACTTTATCTGGAAGATAATGGCCTGGGTTCCTTACTGAGTTTTGACAAGGGGCTACTAGTATGTGCTTCAGCAAAATGCAATGGAATAGCACAACTAATAATTGATAATTATCAGGAAGTAAAAATACAAAAAAAAAAAAAAAAAAAAGGATCTGTCCTTTTAATGTTTCAAATAGTTTGTTAAAGTAGAAGTGATGTATTTCTTTTCTCCAGGGACTACCAAGGTCAACTTCTTGATTTTCACACTAATATTAGTACACAGTTAGTGCTTTTGTTATGATTTGAGACCTTTTTTATTACAATTTTTGCTCTGCTTATGAGACAGAGGGCTGTTTGGTCATATTCCTTCACTATCCAGTTTAAGCATAAACCTTCTTTCCATAAAGTATATTATATTTTGAACAACAAAATAATATTATTTTTTAATATTGATGCCTGATATGAGGACTAAGCGAATATATTAATTTCTGTCTTGAATTATCCAGTTATCCAACAATTATCCATGTTTTGTCTTTAATTGTTTAAATGCACCCTATTTCCAATGTTACTTATTCTCCAGATCTATACATTTTCATAACGTTGACTACCTTTTCTTATTCTAGCCTATTGTGTAAATATAATACCAGGATATTGCTACGTTGGAAAAGGGAACACACAAATGACACTTTTACAGCTTTTACATCATGAAAACAGAGAGATTATTTTCCTGAGGAAAAGCAAAGTTTTCAACAATCAACTTTATCACTGTTATGAATTGAAAATAAATTTTCTGTTTTAATAAGGAAGAGAATTGGCATGAGAAATTTAGTCAGATAGGATACGAGGCCCAGGCTGGAAGAGAAGTTAACAGGAAAGTAGAGAGTAAAACATATTTCCAATATCACTGTGTGCTAGAGGAAAAAAAGTCATTCAAGCAAGATTTGATTATTAATGGCATGGCAAAGTTAATATAAAGAAAAATAGCAGATGGAAAGTGTGTATAATGTTGATAGAGCATTTCAGAAAAAAAAATATATTTGTTTCAGAGTAATCTGATAAAATCCTACATAAATAACAGCTGATAGTTTAGAAAAAAGTATTTTAAAAAAAATTCCTAGTTGATGAGTCACTCAACATTTTTCACATAATCAAGGGAGTTGCTTCTATCAGGTGGAATGGGGGATTCTGTACAAAGGTGAGGAATGTGTGAAGTGTTTTCAAACACACACACACACACACACACACACACGAGAGAGAAGTCTTCTTAAGTAAACAATACTTATAAAACACTTTATACGGCTACCCCTGAAAATCCCTCTAATTTTCTCATCAGAAAGAGAAATGATGATTTTTAGGTTATTCATGAACTTTCTTTCTGAGGCAGTATCTGAGCTGCAAATATATAAAGAATGTAAAGCGACTTCCTCAATGATAAAAGAAATGTTGATATATGTGATATTAATTTAATTTCACTTGATTTTTATTAATGCTTTAAACTAAGTATTTTACATAATATATCAAGTGTAAAAACTGATTACATAGGTATTATTTCTCTACTCCCTCTAATGCAAAATATGTACTTCATGATCTTTTAACTGACGTTCACTTCAAAAAACATATCAGTATCAGCTAAAGACCTGACCAAGCCCTCAAAAGAAATCTTTGACAGATTTATTTTAAACTATGCATTTCATTTGGTTATTACATGAATGTTATACATTCTTTGCTTTCTGCTTAAGGAAACACACAAAAAAATCAGAGCTATACTTTCCTTATTTGTATATTCACAGATAAAGCAGTTTTTGAGAGTTATATAAAGCACCCCACCTTTCACCTTTCATTTGCTTTCCTGTCACATCTCACACATTTGAAAATTCAAATTCTTCTTTTAATCGTCCTAAGTCATAATGAGAAAATCTGTTTGAAATTCAGCTTTTCTGTTTCCTTTCTGTAGTTTTCTTTTTCTTTCTGCCTTTTTTTTTTTACTGATGACTTAAAAACTACCACAAACACAAATTCAACAGAGCAATAAGTTTTAAAGCAGATTCCAAAGAACTTCTCTGCACACCAACATCCAGTGGTTTAATACGTAATATCAGTAATAATATCCACTAAATATGGAGATTTTATTTTTTTTCAAAAAGTTATTTGCTTAAATGATTAAAATTCCACTTACCTTGTAATCTCAATGAATCTAGCTGCTGCCAGAAAGGCTGGATTGATGTGTCAAGGTTGCACAATGAAACACATGCTATAGCCGCTTCACTAAATAAAATCTGCAGAGAAAAATGAAATCCATATGAATTTTCTATGTAGGTTTTCCCCTCTTTTTACTGAGAAGTTCACCTTTAACTTATCATTTTATTGTGTACAAAATAGGTAAATCTGGTCAAGTAAATAGTCTTAGTTCTACCAAAAATGATACACGTTATAAGTAATTAATATGGATAAAAACATTTAAAATAATAAATGGGAAATATATTCTGCAGGAAAGACTGCAGAAATTATATTCCTTTATATTTATACTTGGATTTGTACATATATATTTATAAATATATATAATATTTATATTCCCATGTGATTATCCTGGCAGAATCTGTATTCACATCCTTCATTGTTTTAGTGGAGCACATAAATATTAAAGCTATAAAAGTGCAGGACAAAATATTAAGTATTCTTTTCCAAAACTAGAAGAACAGTTTTGTAAAAGAAACCATGGTTGCATATATTTTTTTCATGTAAATGAGAAAATATTTTTGTGGATAACCAACAGACACAGGCACACAGTCAACTGAGAGTTATAAAGCTGACTTGTAGTCATCAATTCTTTTTCAGCTAAAAAAAACCTAGTGTTGTTAAAAAAGGGAGACATCATGTAACTACTGTTTCTTTCAAGTTTAAGAAAAACATAAAGCTTTCTAGATAATTAAGCATTCTAATAGAGTTAAAGGGGCCATTCTGATACTTACCTACCTCAAATATTCTGCTTTTTACATGTAAATTATTTTTTTCAAAATTGCAGATAAGTAGTATTATCCATATATGTTGTTTCTATCTTTTTTTTAGCAAACTGTAAATTCCTTGTATCTTTCTTTGCAAATTGCTTTTTTTTTTTTTTTTTTTTCTTTAGT
>NW_010576415.1:129940-141663 GCF_000705375.1 Tinamus guttatus | reverse complement strand
TCTCCAGCAGGTCGAGGGAGGTGATCCTGCCCCTCTACTCTGCCCTGGTGAGGCCACATGTGGAGTATTGTGTCCAGTTCTGGGCTCCACAGTACAAGAGGGATGTGGAGCTGCTGGAGAGAGTCCAGCGCAGGGCCACAAAGATGATCAGAGGCCTGGAACATCTGCCCTATGAGGAGAGACTGAGGGAGCTGGGCCTGTTCAGGCTGGAGAAGAGAAGGCTGAGAGGGGATCTAATCAGTGTATATAAATACCTCAAGGGAGGGAGTGCAGAGGACCGGGCTGGTCTCTTTTCAGTGGTGGCCACCGACAGAACTAGAGGAAATGGCCAGAAACTGAAGCAAGAGCTTAAGTTCCACAGGAATTTAAGGAAAAATTTCTTAACAGTGAGGGCGGCAGAGCACTGGAACAGGCTGCCCAGAGATCTTGTGGCGTCTCCTTCTCTGGAGATCTTCAAAACCCGCTTGGACACAGTCCTGTGCCACATGCTCTAGGTGACCCTGCGTGTGAAGGAGGGTTGGACTAGGTGACCTCTATTTACCATTCAGCGAGGGACTGCAAATGAATGCAGATCTTGAGAAGCAAGAAGGGGCACCACACATGCAAGAAGAAACTAGCCAGAATGGAAACATCGAAACTGCCTCTGAACAAGGACTGGCAGGACAAAGCAGAGTATACAGGAAGGGTTTTATTCTGCCATAGAGAAACATGCAGGTTTGAGGAAGCACAATTCACCACCTACTTGGCTGTATGCTCTTTTAAGAAGTAATACCAGCTAATTAACCAGAACCACAGAGTAAATAGATAGCATTAATAATATATCATTTCTCAGATCATTAACATCTGCCTTTCAATATAAAATTTGAAAAACTCCAGTTATTCAATATTCAGGAATAATCTAAGAATGGGGTACTTGTTAATCTTCAGTTGGTATTTGGAGATTAGCAAGAAAATCAAAGAAGAGGGATTGCTCACAATAATGTGTGCAAATTACACGGGCTTTTGTTGCTGCTCATTGCTATCACTGAACCTCTGCTCATCTGGAGACCACTATAAATGATTGCCAGCCACCTGGTTCAGAAATATATAGGCATATGGCATAATTATTAATACTGACCCCAAAGCTACTGCAGTAAACACATTCCAAGTTTGAAAAGCCATTTGGTAAATATTCATTTAACAAATGTAAATAAATGTGTTCTGTTATAAATTCATTTCTGTAAATACATACTCTTTCATTCTAAAAGCAAAACTTTGAATGTCAAAAGTTCATCATACTTTCGTGAATTAAGCATGCTCTATGACTTTTATGTTACTCCATTAAATTTAAATGAAAAGGAGAGTGTCAAAATGTATATACATATATAACAATTTTACAAATAAATCTGATCAACATTCACATACAGAATATGAGTAACATCTGAACTTGCAGCCAGTTTGCAAATACAGGCAGAACTCTTGTTTTTAAACATGTCAAAATTGATGAGAATGAGCTTAGCAACAAAATGGTAGAGATCATAAATTTGAAAGACTGATCAGAAAATAAAAAACCCACAAAACCTGACAGTAAACTTCAAAAATGGCAATAATGTTTTTTTTTAGGGAAATGAGCATTAAAAAAAAGTTAGAATCAAAAAACACCCTTACATCATCAAACATTTTTCTCCTTTTAGGACTCCTGCTATCTTCCTCATATCTGTGCCTGTAGTATTCACACTGCTCTTTGCAGCTTGGTTTATCAACTCTCAACTGCCTCTTATTCTATTCCCAAATTTTATTCTAGATTTTTCAGTCAGTGCATGACTCAGTGTTTTAAAGATAAGAGTTCTCACAAGCAAACAATTATAATAAAAATGCTTTGGACCTCTGAAAAGTGAGATTTAATCATTAAAAAGTATACATGAGTATCATACAATACAGGTCTTCATATAAGGTAACCAAATCCTCCAAATATAAGCTTTCATTATAGTAACAAAAAAGGACAATATTTTTGAACTTATGTTTTCAGATGAATTAAAAATACTTTATATGAAATTTATTGTGTCAATTACATACCTCAAAGGAAGTAAGTAAGAAAATGAAAACAATTTTCAAAAGCAAAATATTGCCAAAAAGTCAAGTGATGTTTTCTTGTGAAAAGATTCATTAATAATTTTTGAATCACTGTTATTATCATGTCACAATCAAATCTACTTTCTGTTAAGAAAAAACACTATAGTTAAAATTCTCTGTATTGAAGTCCATGTCTCGTAATGTTCTTATACACTCTAATGTATTATACACTGTAAAAATTAAGCTCTGATCTCAAGTGAATGAAATATGACTTAGTAAGGTGTTCATAGTTAGCTAGATACACAAACTCAGTTAATTTGTAGCATACCTAGTGTTTGAGCCTTAACAACACTTGTATTAGTATTCTTTTAAAAAAAAATTATTTAGTTGAGGACATAAAATATCGGATAATATAATACAGGAAAAAAAAATTAAAAAAAAAAAACACAAAAAATGCATTTGTTTTTATTCCTCCTGACAGTAAATTAGAAAAGAAAAAAAAAATCTCTTTCTTTCTGCATTTCTCCACATCAGCTCTGACAGCAAACTACATTCTTAATGACAGATTCTAATGTACATTCCTGTTCTAACAGATGGGGGAAAAAATAGAAACAATTCGGATTGAAACCACACTTGACAACTAGATGAGCTTAAGCAAACAAGTTATTTCAAATGAATTTCCTATGAGAGAAGAAAGCTGTAGGAGAAGTGTGATGAGTTGAAAAGCTGATTTAGGGGCCCAAGCACAGCAAAAACCACATTGCTAACATTCCAGTTGTTAACCTTCATTTTTTAATTTCATTTGCTTTCAAGTCAACTGGACCAAAGTTGCACAGCTGGAACAGCTTGTAAAGCTAGTACTGGTTTCCCACACACTTTCCTCCAAGCAAGACCTCAGACCTCTGGGTCTCTTGATGCGCAGCAAGGCACCAGGTGGCTGATGAAGAATTCTGCAAAGTGCTTTCCTTATCCCAATTACTCCCCAAAAGTTTTTAGATAAGTCCTTCAAAGATGAAGCCTTGACAAGTTAAACACCACCCTGAAATACTTCATCGCAATTACCTTATCTTAATTTAAATTTCGTCTACATGGGCTAATATGGGTAATATGGTTTGGTAAATAGCAAGAGAGCAGGTTTTTTGTTTGTTTGTTTTGTTTTTTTTTATAAAACAATATCAAATTGTCTCCTGACCGACAAATGGTTTTGTGGGACCTAAAAATAAATTCTCAAGCCCTCTTCCAACTCCAGACAGTATCCAGGTCTTTGGTGATATCTATATTATCATTTACATCAGAGAAGTTATTTATTGGGTTCATACTTCCATGCTTCCCTCTGGAACCAGAACAAATGTCCAGCAGAGAGTTTTCCCAAACATATAAAATAGCAATTCTCTTTTTAAAAAGGAAAGAATGTAAAGAGAAAACACATTCTAAATTACTACCAAAACCAAAAATGTTTCATGTACAGTTGTAAATTATCTTTGTTGCTCTATGCTGGACTCTTTGTAGGAGTTCAACATCCCTCTTGTACTGGGGAGCCTGAACTGGACACAATACTCCAGATGTGGCCTCACCAGAGCTGAGTAGAGGAGCAGGATCCCCTCCCTAAGCCTCCTGGCAACACTCCTTCTGATGCAGGACAGGATCCCATTCGCCTTCTTGGCCACGAGGGCACATTGCTGACTCACAGTTGACTTCTTAATTTTAGCCATAGAAGAGACAGAAAAAGAGACACTCTGACATTTCTCGTATTTTGGTACTTGAAATAAAAATAACTATCCAATGAAGCAATTTTTGTTGTTGTTGATTACATCTTTGCTAATTAACAAAAGGGAACATAGGCTGATTCCTAGGTTAATGGCAATGTAGCATTGACTTACATTTGCTTTTCCTAAGAAGTTCTGAATTGATTTGTTTTGGTATACAGCGATAAAGATGATTAAGGGATGTGAGCTTCTATCTTATGAGGAGAGACTAAGTGAGCTGAGCCTGTTTAGCCTAGAGAAGATTGAGAGAGGATCTTACGAACAAGTACAAATATCTGAGGGGAGAATGTAAAGAGGATTGGGCCCAACTCTTCTTGGTGGTGGCCAGCGACAGGACAAGGGGTAGTGGGTACAAGTTGAATCACAGGAAGTTTCATATCCATATGAGGAAGAACTCCTTTATTGTGAGGGTGACAGAGCCCTGGAACAGGCTGCCCAGAGAGGTTGTGGAGTCTCCTTTGGTGATCTTCAAAACCCTCCTGGTTGTGACTCTGCACAATGTGCTCTAGGTGTCCCTGCTGGAGCTGGAGCATTGGGCTAGATGATCTCTAGAGGTTCCTTTCAACCTTCTGTGATTCTGTGTGTGTATGTTCATATATAAGTAAAACTACGTATGAAATATGTAATGTCAGAGTACAATTTGGAGGAATATTATTTTTCAAAATTAATATCAATGAAAATATCAAGAAACTACCATCCTGGAATATACCTATTTTGTCATCAAACTGCATTAACTGGAAAGCAGTGCAAAGTCCTATATTTTACTCTTGATTTTTTTTAATTTTTAGTCTATCCTGCTACTCTATTCCCTACTAACATAGCTGCTTAACTTTCCTTATGTCAGCAAAAGATAATGCACGCTAATAAGCCCATTATATGCTCATTAACTTCAGGCTTATAACAAAAGATCTGTATCAGTTATCTTTCATCATTTTTCTCCCCCACACATTGTCTTTTTCTTCTTCCCCAAGGCACAGTTTGAAAGATTAGAGACAACATAAGTACTTTACTCTTTTGCCAGCCAACCTCTAGTCTCTACCATCCTTCTCTTCAGCCACCTGCCTTCTCAAATTGATCTCAGCTTAATCTTCTGTTCTATGCTCATCCACTAGATATTTTCCCTATTTCACAAGAAGTCCTCAGCCACAATATTTGCACACAATATTTACCTTTGTATTCCTAATGTACCCATGACTTCATTGTACCCATTGTGAAAGATATTTTGGTTTTGGCTACCCAGTTATCTTTGTAACTTGAGCACCAGTCTCATTCTAAATGAATCGCTATCACTGAGAGGCTATATTCAGCCTGCTTGCAAACTGCTCACAAACAGAATTAGTGACAAAATTCCTTCTCTGTGAATCCTTTACAAATTATATACAGCTCTTCCTATCATATCATAGCCCAATTAATCTTGAAGATATATATTCATATGCCAAAACACCAACCTGTCTGGTTCTCATGTACCTTATCTAAAATGTATGAAACTATGTGGTTCACCACAAGGATTCATCACAAGGATTGCTTCAAGCTCTCTGAAATGCTCAGCAGGTGCTCTAATCATGATACTTTTGCATGTCTAAACCACTTGTGCACCCCAAGAATACATGTCTCTTTTTTCCTTTTTGTGTTCAAGATAAAGTGGTTTAGAGAATCAGTGCCATCTTATCTCATTCCATAATGAACTTCCTCTTGCAGACTGATGTGCTTGAGTTCCTTTGTCAGCTCCCTACATTTCATGAAAAATTAATTCATACTGAGCACTACAGAGAGCTGCATTATTTATCTGCTTGTGTCCTCTTTATATCATATTACCTTTACATGCAAAGGTTTCATCCTATAATTCAGCTGAGTTCAGTGTTATCTTTATTCCTTAGCATTTCTACAGTACCAGTTCTCTAAATGATATACAATGTAAAACCTTCCTTAATGGGTCCCAGAGAGCACGGTTGATAAAAGGTATTCATTTATCAAAAGCCCTACTTCAGCCATCAACACTTTTTTATGTAGAGGCTCTCGGGTGCTCAAGACACTCATTACAGATGCATTGCTGAAATGACAGCTGTAGAAAGAAAGAAAAAGGTCACCCATCGTTAATTGGTTGTCCATGTCACATCAGCAGTGCTAACATATCCTACACCAAACTGATTGCCAGGTAGCAAAAGTGAAACATTTCTCTATATTTTGCACTCTGGACTGGGTATATTAGATCATAAGATTATACGGTAACTATGATCTGTGAAGTCATGTGATAAAACATTCACCGCCACATGCACAAGGAGTATGGAGGACATGTGGGGCAACACAAATGATACCCTGGCCCGGCTTTTCTCAGACCCCTCACAAGAGTGCTCAGCCCATCAAGGGCTGTTTTCCACAAGCACAGAAGACCACAGAGGCATGGCATTGGAAGGGAACCCAACTGACCACCTAAGAGAAGGGACATGTCACCTGGTTCTTCCCAGGGCCGTCTTGAAACTCTATCAGATCCACAGACTCTTCAGGACACTCAGCACAATGAGGCAATGGGAGCAGCTCTTCGGAGCACCTTTTGGGCTGTGGGGGAGCAAAGGGTTCAGGACACATTGCAGGATGGTGCCTGGAGAAACGCACTTTACAATTACATAACATTTTGGGATTGCATAGTCTGTCCTATCTTGTTTTCAAATTCTCTTTTAAGTATCTCCCTAAGTAAGGGATTCCCTCTCCTGAGCATGTATGGACATCTGAGGGCAGCAGGTGGATGGTCCCGTGGACTAGGGGGCCCATGTGATGCTGCAGCTGGAGCGCGCAAGAGGCTGTAAGGGAGACTGCAGTCGCGAGCAGACATTAAGGCAGTTGTTCCACCAAGGAGGTAGGTGGGGTGTGGGTCTCTAAGTGCAAGATCACAGTGGAGTTGGCTATGGGAAGGACCAGGGAGTTTGAGTTTGCTCCAGGTTTGCTGGAGAGATCATGGGGTCAGAGGGTCAACTGAAACCTGTTTGTCAGCAAGTATCTGGTATACCTGTGCATGGGTTGCTAAGGTGGAGGCACCTGGAAGAGCAGGGATCCAGGACCAGTTACCATAATGGGATAGGTACAAGACCAGCCTTGCTGCTGGTTGGACCTGGAGACGTAGCTTCAGCAGCCTCACCCAGTGGGGAGACTGAATTCAACTTCTTTACCTAACACAGTTCTATAAAGAAAAGATGAACGTCAAGTTTGCCTACAAATCTTTTGAAACTGAAAACTGACTGAAAACAGAGGACCTTAGGATTAATGGTAACTAAATTAGGTAATGAGATAGCGCTCAATATAAGTAGGTTTGGAAAAAAAATCATTAACTGCAGCAATGAAGAACTGAATCTGATGATAAATAAGGTTCTTCCAGTGTGTTACTTTTATAATATATGCACGGACTACCTTGACCTGTTTTGTAAGCATGTCCCCACTGACTTATTTTCACACTAGACAAAAACAAAACCTGTAATTTTGTACGCAGTTTTTATTTCTTCACGACATCTCCTTGTAGAAGTGTAAACTCTCACTGACAACCCTTCTTCTTTTATAAAGACAATTTTCCAAAGCAACAAATTTCATTTCTTTTCCCCTAATAAACTTGTCTTTGCCCCTGTGAATGGGTAGTGACGCAAGCTCCCACTGCACCCTGTAGTTAAGGAATTTGAGAATTGCATCCTGTTGAGGTCAATGCTGCATTTTCATATCTCCCCACCTTGGTAGATTTAACCACAGTTTGAATCATCAGGTAGATATACGAAATATCTATATTTCAAGTATTTTAAAATGGGTCAGGATCACCCAGCTTACAATCAAATAAAGACAAATACACAAGATCACAAGGCATAGAAAGAAACACCTACAGTGAGAAATCTTGCAAGCATTTTCACTGAAGGATAAATTTAATTTCAGGATGTTTGAATGCTGAGCAAGATTTAGGCAATTTTATTATTTCTTTTTTTTCAGCAGTGTTCATTTACTAATACTCTGTGTTACAATAGCATGAAGAACTTAAAAATGAAAAGTTCTATAATGATTTGCACTTTAGACATTTCAATAATCAATGTCTTAAAGTCTTTCAAGCCTACTGCAACTAACCTTTAAATTAAAAAAATATACATAGGAAAATAAGTAAATCAATAACTTTTGAAATGTCTTTAGTGAGAAAACAATATGCACTTTTAAGGTCAAATTCTGTTCCTGATTCAATATGTTTCACAGATGCACTTAGTGGAATAAATTTAATCCATGTACACTCCCCACGTACATGGGGAAGTAATTTCATCTGATAATTTATATTACTTAGGATAGAATTTCCCATAAAACTGGTCTAAGAAAAGACATAAGCATAGTGCCATATTTTAAGGAAAAAAAAAAAGTGATCACAAAAGCTAAGAAGTTTTAAAAGAAAAGAAAAACAGACACACTTTAAGGGAGCTGGTGCAATTTTGCTGTCAGCATAACTAATGCAATTGAAAGAAGATAGTGAAGATGCTTCAGATAATATATTCAATGTAAGGGAAGATTAAGGTCAGGGTGTTCTAGGGCCCTAGGGTAAAACTTGGGGTCAAATTTCCTAAGTTACTGAGGACTCTGGAAAGGTTTTAGAACTGGGGCATAGGATTAAAAAGCCCATTTATCATACATTTCTTCAGTGAAATAAAAATAAAAATAAAACAAACGAACTCCCACAATTCTTTCCTACACAAGCACTTGCTAAAGAAAGGCATCCCCATACTTTAGATAACATAGTTGAATTTTTCTGTCTTTAATTATTTGTACTTTATATTAAATAACATTAAATAGATTTATTAAGAGTTCAGTTAGATTAAGAATGGAATAAAGATAAAGCTAACAGCATAAGATTAGATGGTCTATCTCCTGGGTGTTTTGAATTTCAGATTTTCTCTTTGATTCCAGCATATTTGAGACTAATAGATGAATATGCCTAAGCCCTGCCAGCAAAGCTCAGTGCTACAGTCATTTGCAGTTTCTGTGAAAACACATTTTGTCTTACAGTTGAAATTATGCTAGTTTAAGTGGATTAGGTATTGAGGTTCTTGCCCTATATTCACTTAGTTCTTACTAATGATAATTTTGCTTGAATGGTACCTACATATTTTTATGAATATCTGTGACCTTGCCATAACAATATACTTCATTAATACACTTGATAAGATCTCCCCTATGTGTCTAGTGGTATCATAAAGCATTGTCGCACAACTGGCTTCAGTACAAATATAGGGCATCTTCAGCTATATGGATTTACAGTATTTTATTTATTTATTTTACTTACATACTTTTATTTACATACTTTCTTTATGCTCTACAATCACTGAATAACTGAGTTTAGCAGGCGTATAGCAAGTAGCTGTACCGTTAAAACTACATGTTTGGAGAGTCATACAGAATGTTTTAATATATGTCTACAGTTACTCATGGTATTATAGCGGTCTCATGATAAGATATCTAATGCAGCATACAGCAAAGCAGGGAGTACCACATACTTCTTATGCACACTTGAAAACTTCAGAAGAATATCTGCAGTATCTTTCCTCCTGGACTTGTGAAAAAAAAGGTACCCAGAAGTCAATTAAATGACACTTAGGCCATCAAAACTATAAATATACAAGGCTTTCCCCCCTCATTGAGTTACTTGAAGAAATTTATTCATATAAGGATCTTCATACGAGGAATTTTAAATATCCTTGAAGAAATTCAGTCATGCATACTTGACATGCTGCTTGTTATCCAGCAACAAGTAAACAGGATGCTTTATGCATAAACATTAGCATATAATGAAACTAGGTCCCTAAAATAGATTGCTGCAAAGCTTCTAGAAATCCTAGAAATCTTACCATAGTATAATCAAACATATAAACAAAACGTTAAGCAGTTATTTCTGTAACATCAATTAAAGGCCACAGATGATTTAGCAAAACAGAAATAAAAGGAAAGATTAAGAATTCCATACCGTTCAGTAAATCTTAAACAAATCACACAGGATGTGATAAAAGGAACCAGGGAGAGAGAGACATTACAAGCAAACAGTGATGCCACACCAGAACGGGGTTCAGTGTCATTTCTGGGAGAAGTAAAAGAGCAATCACCAGTAATGATGTCAAGTTGTAAAAGAACAGAGGTTTCGTATCTTGACTCCTAAATATGTTCTTAGAATTATTTCAAAATTCTAACTAAATTTTAATCACATGCATTTACTCATTGCTTCATATCTTAAATGACATAAAATGGAGAATTTTCTATTTTTTAGAAATCAAAATAAAAGACAGAAAGTCTTTTGAAAATGCTCAGAATTTCATGCTCTGAATAAAATCAAAAGTCTTCCTGGTTTTGAAAGTGCAACTGTACATAAGCATAACTTCTTGCCTGCTAACCACCTAGATTACCTCAATTTTCACTAGGTCTTGCAAAACTATAACCAAAACAGTTTAAATTGTTCAGATTTTAATGTTGCTGGAAATACTATCTATTTTAAAATATTTTAAAACACTCTAGGAAGAAGAAAGAAAAAAAGTATTTCAAAGGTCATTTTAATGTTTTCTTTTTAATGCCAAAATAGAAAGAATTGAAGGTTTGACTCAAGTAATATAAATATAATTATATATGTACATATATACTTGAAAAATACACATATGCACAGACTTTTATTCAAAAAGAAATGAATTGGGAAATCAAGCTAAAAAAATTGAGTCTTCTACAACACAAAATACATATGCAAGTTTTTCCTAGCAAAAAAATTTTCAACTTCTCATTCCTATGTTCATCATGTCAAAACTGTGAGGGTTCATAGACCTAAATCCAAGAAGTAACCTTTAGGCTAGTTTCACATCTATACTTGGTATCTCCTACAATGATCTATTTTTTATATATGCTGACTTTTTAGATAGAACTCTCTCTTGTTTTGTTAATTTGTCAGTAATGAATGTATTCTTAATGCAAGTCAGATCATGATTCTAAAGCTTAAATGAAGTGATCCATAACATCTTTAGAAACATCCTTGTAAGCACTCAAATAGTTCCCACAGTTTATTACATGCCATCTTTTCTCTCAAAAGTCTTGCAGTTTGCAAAGGAACGAGAGGTCAACTACAGTCCTGCAGTTTCCCAGACTGCACATAACAACCTGCTACTTTGTTTTCTGATTTATTTTTCATTATAGTATCACATAAGGATGACTTATGGGCCATCCATACACTTAATTAAAAATATTTACACTTAATTAAAAATATTTTAAAATGAAAGTGTTTCAAAAAAATAAAAAAGGTTTTTTCAGATGAAAAAGGAACAAAAATGTAGCAAAGACTTGCTTTGTTCAACCATGACATTGCCCATTTAAATCAACAACTGCAGTTCCTGATCTGATAAATACTCTGGCTTTAGTCTAGTGGGCAGAAAGCATGTTACCAGCACCTCGGTTATATTGGGAAGACTTGAGTCAGAAATGGGAAAAGAGCAAATACTTTACCGCTGCTGCTGGTTCTTCTCCTGTTGTTAATCTTCTGCTTCGTGAAGAGAGTTATTACAGAATAACACACATAATCACAGAGTGTTAAGGTTGAAAGGGACCACTAGAGATCATCTAGTCCCACCCTCCTGCTCCAGCAGGGACATCCAGAGCACATTGCACAGGGTCACATCCAGGCGGGTCTGGAAGATCTCCAGAGAAGGAGATGCCACAACCCCTCCAGGCAGCCTGTTTCAGGGCTCTGCCACCCTCACAGTAAAGCAGTTCTTCCTCACACGGAGATGGAACTTCCTGTGTTTCAACTTGTACCCATTACCCCTTGTCCTATCAGTGACCACCACCGAGAAGAGTTTGGCCCCATCCACCCTACATTCTCCCCTGAGGTACTTATACATATTGATCAGATCTCCTCTCAGTCTTCTC
>NW_010576415.1:87726-129835 GCF_000705375.1 Tinamus guttatus | reverse complement strand
GATAACTGAGTACCAAAAGCCATATCTAAAATGATGAGTATAACAATGACCCACCATCAGGCCTGTGATATGATGAAGATACGGTTTAGGCTGCTGTTGACATTGTAGAAAGAAATGTAAGAGGAAAAAAAAAATCAGCTTGTGAGTGCCATTGTAATAAAGACATTTTTCTCATCTGTCTTTGCAGTCTGTTCTATGGAAGGAATGGTTTGAGCAATCCGCTATTTATGAAACCAGGGAGAAAGGTGAATGCACTGGATCTACCAGTTCCCTCAGGTGTTTGAACCATATATGAGCATTTAAAAAATAGAGGACTAATAGAAAGCATATGTTCAATAGTTGCTTCTCACATTTCCTACTCTTTTGAAATAATAGGATTATTTGTGAAGTATCTTAAACCAATGCTCACTTTCATATAGTTCTTGATGTTTCAATCTACTGAACCTGAAGTCTGTAGGAACAAGTATGGTCTAGGAGACATATTTGTGTCACTGAAAGATTGTTTTGCTTTCTCAGACTCTGGGGTGTAAGAAAAATGTTAGATGCAGTATATGCAACGTACAACTGTGTTTTGAGAATAGAACCATAGTAAAGCGGATCACAGAGATTCACCGATTTTCGAAGCCCACTGCCCTCAGTAATTAAATCCAGCACAGCAGCGACATCGCTGAGCAAAACCTATTGGACTATTTCCTAACAAGCAGAATAAATCTTTCAAAGTGTCTTTATCATAGTTCTTAAAGCATCGTGCAACACAGATACCATAGAATGCCTATATCAAAGGGTGTTTAATGAAGAGGCTACAGATAATTTGGTTTTATCCTCATCAGTAAATCTGCCTTTGTTGAAGATTAGCAATCCTAAGAGATACTGAAATTGTATCTACTTTTAAATTGGTACTGCATTCTTCCTAATCACCATTTTTTTTTAAAAAAAAAGAAAGAAAAAAGAAAAGAAATCAACTAAATCAAAGTGGAGTCTTTTTGTATTCTTTGCTCTACCTTTCTTTCATATTAGGGAAAGTTTGTGCAGGAAGATGAACACTTATTGGCTTTTACTAGTGGAAAAAATACTCAGCAACTTAGAGAGTCAAACCCTAGGCTGGTTCAGAGAGTCATCAGAAATTATAGAGACAGATCTCCAAGACATTAAAAGAAAACACAAAAGCAGTTAAAATATATTAGAAGTCTAAAATATTTTGAAGTTAGTGCCACAAGATTTGCCCATCTGCTCCTCAATCATCAGACCAGAAAATTGAAAAAGTCAAGCTCTGATAAGAACTAAAGCTGAGAACAAAATTTAATTAAACTATGCTCTTGAGCTTTAAACTTTCAAATATGCTTCCAGTGTTCTATATTTTGGAATTCTTTAAGCAGATGTGTATTTAGACTCTGGAAATCAGATTTTTAAGATATATTCTCATATTTTTCAAATGTTAAATATTTCATTCAATTGTTTGAAGCAAATAATTCTACAATAACCATTAAGACAGGACTCCAAACTACTAGAAGAATAAAATGAAACCACTCACCTCCAAATTGATCCTTCCCATGGAATTTTAATCGTGATCTCTAGTGGCTGACAACTTTGCAAGACTTGTTAATAATAGCAGACATTGCCCTGAAATTTCCTTTTTCTGCTCAGGTGAAGTGCCTGTAAGACTTAATTCCAAGCAAAGCTCAAATGCCAGCAAAACAATCAGACTTTAATGACACTAAGAGTAGAAAGAGTGATTTAATACTACTATGGGCTTCTAGTGTGCACAAGGGAACTCTCAAAATTATTTCATGTCGATTGCTTATGCACTGCTAAGGGGCTTACAAGAAGCATTGGCCCTTTCGGGGGTTTTGAGAAGTTCAATCCTTACACAATATTGTTAACCGAATCAGCTTTTGATATTTCTCTAGGAGTTTATTAGGTACATTTTCCAGAAGATCATTATTTCAATTTAGCATATTCTTCAGTCTTATGGGGACAGGAAACTAAAACTCGGTGTTAGAGGACATATAGAAAACAAAATGCCAGATGCCTTTTAGGTAAGTAGTTTTCTCTTTGATGCAATAAAATATAAAATTGACATACTGGTAAAAAAATATAAAGCCCGAAAGGTAAACAATATTAACGAAAAAACACAAGAACAACAAAAAAACACTCCCAGATCTCTTTGTACTTCACACACACACAAAAACGTCATATTTATAAAGGGAAAAATGGCAAAATTAAATTGCCTTTATATGATTTTGTATGGATAATAAATACCATGGAAAAGCAAACCTCAAGGAATTTAAACCTGACAAATTTCTAAACATGAATTATATAAAGGTTGCTTTGTAACACTTTCCTGATACTACTTGCCCAAAAGAGATACATATCTATTTTTTTTTCCATTAACTCTTATTTAGAACATCGCAATCATGATATGCAAAGCTCAAATGATGTGTAAGGCCAGGTCTGCTTTAGCTCTGTGCAGACTCTGCAAATGAAATCTTCTGGTTTCCTCAGTCCTCTGCCTCGCAGACTCAATATCTATTATGTTTCCAAAGGTCTTGACTGGAAGACGCTGAACCTTTAGGTCTGCTATTCATAGTTTAAATTCTGAAGCAAATTGATCTTCATTAGAACAGACATCTGCTTTTCTTTTTGGCTCCCAGTGGACATACTACTCAATTAATACAGACAGGCAGCTGCTGAGGTGGCTAGCATTCAATCAGACACAGAATCAGTTATAGAGTCGTAGAACAGGTGAAGGAGAAAGTAGACTCCTGAAGTGACACTATATGGCTCATCTGGTACATCTGCATGGCTCATCATACTCTTACTGGTGGTAAATGCTTCCTTTAGAGAGTCTAATTTTGAAATACTAAGTTTTCACTGAACATAATCTATTCTTAAAACATGAAAACTATCTATTATTGCTTTTCATGCACAACTAACTATGTAAAAGAAAAAGAAAGGGCTTGCCTAGCTGGAAGAGAGACAAGACACAGTTAATGCTTCCCATGTATACTTATTGGAGAACTGGATTAGGTTTGAGTAGGGAGACTTTCTAAGATAAAAGTGATATAACTAAGCTGTATTATCTGACATATAATTATCAGCACCATTTATTGGATTACTACAACTCCAGGAGTTACTCCAAGCAAGTATATATCTAACGTTTCAACTTTGACCTTGAGCTTTTACCACTCCATCACAAAAGATATGTGCTTGTAATGCATTCTTATTCATTACAACTATTACCTAAAGTTGAACTAAATTCTCTATGCCTAGAGTTTTTTAAAATTAAGCTTCAGTAAAAGCTCTAGTTCATCAGCAATATTAAACTTGAAAGAATAATTGAGTCTTTTATTCATTATAAAGGAGATCAGATTACACAATCATGTGATCCTTTCTGGCTACAGACTCCGTGAAGCCACTTAGAATTAAAAATTGGCAAATGTACTTTTAAGATTAATTTTCCAAAATAGTCCATATTTATCAAAATCCAATTCAAACAATAAAAATAGCAACAAAAAGTAAAATCAACCTTTTACCCTTTTTCTAAAGTCTGTGTGTGTATAAAAGGCCAATTTTAGGCACTTTCCATAAGTAATGACTTTGGACTTTTCCACACCCCTGTTGCTTTTTTTTTCTACCATTTATGCTGTTCTCTATACTATATATACTGGGAATGTCTCCTTCAGTCTCTGTATGGACTCTTAATTTCCTTCAGAGTTAATCTGCTTACTTGCACTTTTGTTTAATCTTTTCCTTAGGTTGGTTGCCCTTATCATATTGAGGCATTCCTTTAATCTCATCTTATAGCTGACATTTTGCCTCTAGATTGGAATAACGTTCCACACGTTTTTAATAACAAAGACCTGAATTTCCAAACTGGAGTGCCAAAAATTCTCATCTATTGCTTTTTTTTTTTTAATATGATAAAATAAATATATATAAACTGAATTCACCTTCTATGTAGGATAACAATATTAAAGCAAACACGTAAACTGTTTCAGTGTTGCACCTGAAACGATTCCTCATTCACTTCTAATACTTTTCCAGAAAATTAAATAATAAAAATACCCTATAAACAATACCAACGGTATCATGCTGTTGTTGGGAATCAAATACTAAGGAATCTTTCAATGCAAGATTGAAAAAATACTTCCAATATTAGAAATTATATCATATGGCATAGTATGCAATAATACAATTTTACAGATTTTTTGTATTTAACTACAGACCAAGCGTAAAATTAAAAGGAGTCTTTTTGCTCTCATATGTTGTTAGATATGCTGTATTTTCCTTGATGAAAATAAAAACTGCCTTCCCTTCTCCTACATCTCAAAGATAGACGCAATCTAAAAAATATTAGCATTTCTATAACAACGTAGTTCTACCTGTCATTTGTATTAAGCATAATTCTACCGACTAGGCAATTGTTTAAAACATCAATTTCAAAAGTAGCTTCAGGGTACTCATCTAATTTATTTTCAAGCATATGCTAGTTAATAAAATGATTTGGAATGAAACCTTCACAGATTTGTAGTGCATAATGAATAATTAAAAAATAATGTTTAATTAGTATGCATGATGTTTTGGAAAAAGCAGTCTATGTACAATTTACAAGTTAGTTACATTTTTTATTAGGAACACTTGCCTTCTCTGCCAGACTGCAAATTCATTTACAAGCTCTAGTGTGATGTCTTCTCTGTTACGCCTCTTTTTTTTCCTGACCATTAAGCTACAATACAAGGAAAATAGCAATAAAAGTACTTGAAATAATAATCAGAGTAATAATGGATGTGTACTTCATGCTGACAGACTTTTTTCAGATTAACTAATATTAATAGAGTCAAACACTTATTGCACTAGGACAAACAGTTTAAAAGTTCTGAACTATAGGAATTGAGGATTACTTAAGACTATTTCACCAGACATTTAAAAAGACAAAGTGTTTTTGTTCAGAAACAGAAGCCACATGTTAGAAAGTACAAGGTATAAACATTAAGGTTGTTTGCCTGTCAGAAGGACCTTAACTGTAGGATTAGGAAACAAAGGAGCTTGTTGCAGAGGAAGAAAAACAGACGCTTACAGAAGAAAAAGAAAAAAAGAATTTTGGACTTCTCAGATATTTCTGAATCTATTCAAGAATGATAAATGAAAGAGAAACAGAAAATGTCCATAGGATTTCTTATTTTGATTATTTTAGCAACCATCTTGTACTACAGTCAGATTTGAATTTTTATTTTTGGGGGGTTTGCAGTCCAACCCCCCTGCACACACAGGGTCACCTAGAGCACATGGCACAGGGTGGCATCCAGGTGGGTTTTGAAGATCTCCAGAGAAGGAGATTCCACAACCTCTCTGGGCAGCCTGTTCCAGTGCTCTGTCACCCTCACTGTTGGGCTGGCACTGAAAGCCCAACATTTTTTACTCAGAGGACAAAAAATATATTTTATTTGTAAGAGAATTTCAGCAGTACAGAGTGAAATTGAGAAAAGCCAATTCAGCTAACATGCCAATGAATACAAAAGCTTTCATTCACAGATAAAGGTTATTTTCTTTCATAAAAGTCCTGAGCAAATGCCCTGATGAATCCAAGGATTTTTAAGAAAAATTCTATAATCTATTTAAATGTGTACCAACGGTTTTGTGGCCACACAGAAAATGCATTTTGTACACATGATGGTGGCTGTGTGATTCTTCATAATTTTGCAGATGCATCTGAAGAACTCTGCTTTTAGGCCTCTTCTCCTTTACCTTACCTAAAAATAAGATATGCTTACAATAGCATGGAGTTCCCTTCAAATGACTCAAATAAAATTTGCCATTTCTTCTCTGATCATTGCCTCCTCCTTTTTTCCTTACTGTGGACAAGATTTCAACACATTTATTAATCCCTTATTGAACTCTGTGCCACTACTGAACACAGAAGTAGGGCAGAAGTTAAACCAATCCCAAATGCTACTATTAGTTGGCCATCTTCTTGTAGTGTATCTAATAAAATATATGTAATGAAGTGCTTTTGGTATCAGTGCTTTTATGAGTGCTTTTAGTATTGGGTAGGGTTTTATTGTCAATAATGATTGAATTCTTGCATCTGCCAGCATGTTAGGTCAGTTTGAATAGTAGAACAGATAGTTTGTAAGTACTTGTGAATTTAACAGACATGTGTCTGCGATTCATTCATGCTTCTAAAATTAAAGTACAACATATAGTCACATAAAATAAAGTTCCTCTAGAGATCTGCAGTTGATTCAAACTCTTCATATTTTAAGATATATCTTCTGTGTCTTATTTTCTAAAGAATGAAAGGAAACACACATACTAAGTTATTATATTAAATATGCAAAATACACAGTTTTATATTTTGTTCCATAAGTAAGTCAGGTTTTAAATTGCTATTATCATATAAAATCCCAAATTTCATGGTGTCAAACAACTAGGCAAGATCCTCATGTCTACAATAACAGTTTCATTTTTAACCAGTCACCCTGCGGTAACATGTTCTCTATTTCATTCCTAAACAAACAAGCCATCCAAAACCCCTCAATAAACTATAATTGATTAGTAATTGGGATGAGTACCTTTTTGTGATTAGATTCTTGTTAAGAAAAATTTAACAAGACAGTTCTATGTAGAACAGTCTTATAGAACAGAATGTTAGGAGGCAGTGATTGTGGATATAGTGAGTAATCATATTCTAACAGAGAATTTAATTAAATCAAAATGGAATTTTGATTTAGACACAAAAGTCAATTACAAAATTATTATACAAAACCAACATAAATTTGCCCTTTTATAGGTGTACTTTATGAGTAATTTTTTATACTACATACTTTCCTTCTCTCTACCTTTTGCAGCATACCTTTCCTCCTTGAAGTATAGCAGGGACAGTTTTAACAGACTGCTGTATTTTGGTTTTATGTTCATTCTTGAATGTACAGTCTTAATTGTTGCATGTCCCAAGACAAACAAAATCTTGCATCAGTTGCAAGTCTTCACGAAATAAAGGGAAGTTCTACTAAAACCGCTTCCAAGGTATGGTTTATTTTTAAATAAATGGAAAGAAGTATTTCTGGACTTTTTTTTCTTTGCTATAGGGCAATTTATTTTAATATGCTTTTAAGTGCTTTTTCAGAAAACTATCTTGGACTTCCAGGGTAAGCCTTTATTTAAGTATAACTAAATTCTATCATTCCTAATAATATTCCTAATGATTTCTGTAGATAAAGACACCTGTTTAAAAGCCAGAGATGAGAGAGAAAAAGCAGCAGGAGGAAGGACCCAGTATTGGCAGCTATTTGAAACATCAGCACTTGTATTTGTACGTGACAGTGCGTATATGTGCAAAAGAAGTCTGCTGTTTTATATACAAGTGCTATGTAAGTTCATTTCAATCACATTTAGTTTATTCATTCTGTTTCATTCTGAAGGAATGAATCCATTCTGATCATTTCATCTATGGCTGAGAAAATTGAACTCTAACAGATTGCAGTCTCAGAAGAAATTGCCTGGTGTTAGAGCTGCAAGTAATTGTTAAACTCCCACATGCCTCAGGGGAGAAAGCATGTCCTTGATTAGAAAAACAAGCTGGGGTGGCGGGGCGGGGGGGAAACTATGCTTGTAGTTAATGGGGTATGGCAGCATTGTGTGCTAAATACTCTGGACAATTAAGTCATATTTTCTGCTTTTACTAACTAGTGTGTTAAATTATAGTTAAAATAAACATAAGTATTTAGAGACTATAGATTTTTTTTTCTACATAAAGGGGGATATCCTGTTAATACAAAATCAGCTGTTAGTAAGCAGATAAACACACACTTCTAAGACATCTACCTCAGTTCATTCTTTCTTTTCATTAAATTACAGATTTCTGACAGCTCTACAGCAAAGACAGATTTAGTGTACCCTCCTGAAGAAATATATAACTGGAAATTCAGTCCAAGCTAACAGGAACATTCTGGTGGCTTCCAAGATTTCAGAGTATTATTAAAGAAATTTATGCAAAGGAGTATTTTTTTTCTTAGCTCTGATTATATTCTGTGTGGTACTCATTTACACACTAACTTCAATATGAATAAAAGAAGCAGACTTGCAAAGGCCTAAATTCATCCAGGGCTCATGATGAGTATTGGATATTTCTTTTGGACAGAAAACTTTAAGTGTTGTTCATACTGTAGCCTTCAAGATGTCTTTAATTACTTAATATCATTTAGTTTTCATATTTGAAAATATAAATAGTGTATTATACCAGACTCCTAGAAATATCTACCACTAGTGAACAAAAGATATAAAAGGTAAATATTCTTGAATTCTCGGACTTTGAAAATGTAAACTAAATTAAGCACACTGGGCAGAAGACAAAGCAAATAACTTAGGAAGCCTCAATTAGTAACTGAACATGTTCCTCTCAAAGATAAGGAAGACTCTCTTTTTCGAAAATGTTTTTTCCTTAGATCACTAAATCCTGGCAGCATTGACAAGCTGATATGTAGCAGTCCTGAGAGATCTAAGCAACCTAAAAGGTTTACTTCCAATAACCTCTCCGTAGTAATTAAAGCTTCAAATCCAGACTTCTGTGAAACAATAACCCACCACACACATTTAAGCTGCAGGAATTTCAATGTCTTGTCTCTCTTCTGTGCGTGTGTCTGTGTGAAAGCTGTGTTTGATCCCTCAGTCTCAGCTTCTCAGAATGTGTCTTTAGAGCCTGGTTACCCTGGAATGGGGACCTTCCTCAGCCTCAGGCTATGCATCACTGTAAATAAAATCCACTAAGTTAATAGGAGCTTGAGATTAAAATCAAATAAGAAGGGAACCTTTTAGGTTTAGGAAGCACAGTTTTCTAGCCCTAGTCTTGCATTTAGGGACTACCTCCATGGTTTTTTTCAAGTAGGAGTCAGGGGACAGAAATGCATCTACAAAAGAGGAAATTAAAATAGAGCATTTCAATTTTCAAAAAACTTCTCCAGAATAATACAGACGTAGGGTCTTTTATGTTTATTCCCTCTTCAGTTTTATGCTTAGTGCATCATGGTTCAGCTTCAGGACATTAAGTGCAAATAACTTAATTTCATACTTCTCTCTAATTTGGTGGAAAAGCTATTTACTGGTAGAGAAACACTAAATGGGCTGAATGTCCACAAGGTAAATGAAAGCTGAAAGCCTAAATGTCTCACTACCAAGACTTCATTTGAATTAAAAGCTTTTGCTGCAAACAAAACAAAACAAAACACCATAATTTATTTCATTAGATGCTTTCCTATGGAAGTAATTCTTAATTCAGTCAATTCAGTCAACAGAAACGTGATCATTATCAAATGATTCTGGACAGAGCCAACAGACAGAGAGGCCTCTAAAGCTCTATGGCTTGTTAGCGAGGACAGAAACACTAAGAATAACCCCTCAAGCCATCTGAGCTATTTAGAAAACCTAGAGAAAGTAAGAGTTTGATGTTTAAGCAAATAGGAGCTGTGGCTTCTCCTTGACCCAATGTCTTAACCATTGTAAAAGTATCTCCCCAAACTCATCACATCAAATCATTGAATCATAGTGGTTGGAAAAGACATTTAAGATCATCAAGTCCAACTGTAAACCCATCACCATCATGTCTGCTAAATCATGTCCCTAAGTGCCTCATCTACACATTTCTTGAACTCTTTCCATGTAGAATTATTTCCTAATGTCTAACCTGAACCTGTCCTGGTGCAACTTGAGGCCATTTCCTCTTGTCCCATCAGTAGTTATTGTGGAGAAGAGATTGGCACCTGCCTCAGTACAACCTCCTTTAAGTAGCTGTGGAGAGCAGTAAGGTCTCACAATATTTGAAGTGCGGCCTCACTGGCACCAAGTACAGGGGGACAATCGCTTCCCTGGTCCTGCTGGCTATACTGTTCATGATACAAGCCAGGATGACGTTGACACTTGGGCACACTGCTGGCTCGTGTTGAGATGGCAGTCAACCAAACCCCCAGATCCTTTTCTGCTGTGCAGCTCTCCAGCCACTCTGCCCCAAGGCTGCAGTGTTGTATGAGGATGTTGTGATCGAAGTGCAGGACCCGGCACTTGGCCTTGTTGAACCTCATGCAGTAGGCCTCAGCCCATTGATCCAGCCAGAAATATGGGCAATTGTTCAACTGATACTGTCTTTTAGGATATCCCTCTTACTCCATTACATTTTTATGTTGCTCTCTTTCCCAAATGAGGGCATTGAGAAACCTTAAAGGGTAGGCAAGAGCATTAATAACCTGGTTCTTGGTTCTCAAAAGTAGATTCTCAAAAACCTAGTCAAATTTACATGTCAAATCTGATCACTTTAGATTAAATGTGTTTTTTAAGAGCTGTTTATAAGCACCTTTATATATATTAATATGTATACATTTATATATATATGCATATAATGGTTCTTATAAGATGCTGAAAGAACAGGCTCAATGAATAAGAAGATATAGTATGGAAAGAATGCTTATTGGAATGTGCATATTTTCCCATTGCCTAACAAAACAACCCCATTACCATTCCCCATACAACTTTCACTGATCCATTCAACTCACTAGTTTTTTAAAATAATCATTCAACTGCAATATACTGAGCTATATATTGTACTATGATTGAGACCAAGATTTTAATAACTGCCATATTCAGTGAACTACTGTGTCATTCTAATATCTTCCCCTCTTGTACAAATATTATTTATTTATTCCAGGTAGAATGGAAATATTTCAACAGAAAGGACTAAAATTTTCTCCAGGAACATTCAGTAGAGCTTTTATGTAAGTGATACAAGTGCAGATTCATGTTAGTAAAAGGAAATTAAAAGCAAAGCCTTCTTTTAAAAAGCATATATTATTATCACTGAGCCACTGAATATGATAACACATTTTCTAGCTCCATGAATCGATAGTTTTGTTTCCATTATTACTATAATCATCTATGGTTTTGAAGTTCCATTATATTAGGTAAGCAAAGTACAAAAAGAAAAAAAAAACAGTTTAAATGATCATTAACAATCTCCCTCTCCACTAAGTGAGGTGATCGGGCCACCTCTCAAAAGGTGAAGATTTATGATATCCCAAAATGCTCAACATCTATTGTTTTCAGTATAAATCTTATTAGCAAGTCAGATACAGAGTAACTAGCTTCTTATAAATTCTTAAAAGCATGGAACTACACTATATTGATTCATTTTATCATGGTAAAATACTGCCCAAATTCTAATTATAGACATTACAGTTATACACTCAATGCTACGAGAATTGGTAAATTACTTGATAATATTAAAAAGTTTCTCAGAATTCTTATGGTTTAAGAACAGTCCATCTATTCCTAGAGTTCCTTCTTACATTTCCTACCCTCAAAGTTAACAGCAGCATTGAAAGGAATTATGATTTTTTCCCTATTTTTTTTCCTTTTCAGAGCCTATCAACTGTAAGACAAGAGGCATTACATCACATATACATAATAACTGTCACTGAGTCTTCCATAAGTACAAACAAGCATTCAGTAAGTTTATATTTCGGGAAAATGAATGTGATTTAAGTTGTTACTGCTATGCCACATATATGTAGGCTGATAGAAGAGTTTACTTTTTTTCTTCTAATCCTGATTTTACTCATATTATCCTTTTACTCTTTTTTTCTTATAGTGCTGCCCGTAAGAAACTGAAATACTGTTGTTCACTTTAGCACGTTTCATATAAATTAAATGTAGCATTTTTTTCAGCAGATCTTCATGTAAAACTAGAATGTAACAATAATCAAACTAGCATTGATTTTTGTAATGGCAACAAATGATTAAATTGCAATTTTCAGTATACAAATTGAATTTGGAAGGCTTAAAAACAATAAATGCTTTTATAAAAAAAGTATATTTTCTTACAACTATCTGTTGTGGTTCATATTCTGCCTCTGTGCATAATGGCCTGTGAATCAGCTTTTGCTTTTACTGAAAGTTCTGTCTGAACTGTTCCCAGGTTCAGACTGATGAAACGCACAGAATAATACCCCAACAAGACTTCTGCTGAAATGATGACTCTAGAAACTGATCTACTTTCAATACAATAATGTGTCAATTTATTACAAGACAAAGGAACTGGAAACCAATTTCCACTTCTCTGAAAATAACTACGTTACACTCTACCAACAGCAACTGTATCCACTTCTTATCACGCTTTGCTTTGATAAGCACATGAAACACAACACAAAAATAGATACAATAAAATTAAGAGAACAACCAACCAAATATAACAATGAATGGGTTCCATTTTAAAGCTATCCGTGTTCTAAGAAGTCTCAAAAGATGATGTACTGAACCGTGGAAATTAAATGACTTCAGCGAAAAATGGGGATTGAACCAGATGTTTCTCAATTTATTTTGAATGCAAAAATACTGCAGGCATGTTCTGAGAAGTTTTCCACATTAATTTTAGACAGTGAAATTTGGCTCAAGTTACAGGTTCTTCTATCCAAACATGCAATGAAAGGTTTTCTGAAGATTTTCCTATTCTTATTCAAGTACTCTCTAAAATGCACATCTAGACAAAATGTTGCTTCTTAATCATGTTATGTCCCACCTCGGGATTATTTGTAGAAAATTAAATTGTTTAAGTGGAATAAGATTTATTTGGTATTACTTTATTTGCTTTACAGTGGCTTCTATGTTATTTAAATCAGACTTTTATAGTACAGCAGCTTTTGTTAAACACTGTGGAAAACTCCATTGTTTCAATCTGATTCCCTCTTTACAGAAGCAGCAGTGACATAGGGCTAATTCTTTTTTTCAGCAAAAATAGAAAGGGAAATTATTTATTCATGAGATATTGCACAAAATTCATTAGCACAGCTGTTGCTGCTTGCACTAAGAATTCCAAATGAACATGATGGGTTATAAATTTAAATTAAAATTGATTAGTAATGCAAATCTTAATGACTGTGGAAGCAGGGCTATGTAAAGTCATGACATTGTATACAGTACTTCTCTCTTATGAGTTATTTTTGAAGTATCTTTAGGGATAGAGCCAAACTGTACCCATGGGGGGTTCATCAGAAATGAGCTCAAGCTCGCATACATATCAGTAGTGATCAAAGAAGCCACATAGTGAACCAACCGTATTGTATATACTCCCTGCCAGTGGGAATAACCTTCCTTGTTTAGCACAACAAGAGTATCTTTTCAGGACACTCTTTGTTTATATATACAAAGAGTTTCTGTTTTCTGTTTTCTGTTTCCATTCTGTTTTCTGGGATCATTTTTGTTAGTAGTTCTTTATGCTATTTATGCAGTTGTTTAAATGCTTAAGATAAAAAATCTCATTTTCAAAAGTGGTAAACATGCTGATACATACTATGCTGAGAAAAGGTATTTTGGTGAAATTTCTTTTTTTATTAGAATCATGTAAATAGCTTTATAAAATCAAAGTAAATTTACATATATATGTATATATACATATTCAAAAATTCAACCCAATCTCAATAATAAATCTTATATCTAATTAGTGCATCTTTGGGCTCTCCCATTAACAAAATATTCCATTTGAAACACACTAAGAAATTACATTGCGCAGAAAAAGTACAAAGCTCGAGACTGAAGTCTGAATCACGTTTTTTTGCCTTTTTCCCCCTTTTCTCTCATTTTGCATGTGTGACTGTTGTGCTCCCCAAACAGGCTGAAAACTCATTGTAGTTATATGCTGCCTGAGGACCTGAAAGACTTCATCTGATTTTTGCTATTAGGATCAGTTATGATTTTGACCACCTCTCAAAATTGCAAGTTCAAGGTCATAGACTGAATCCATGCCATGGTTTTAAGGCCATGTTTGCACTTAAAATACTTTACTCCAATGAAAGGAATTTCTGACAGACATTTATTTAAGATGCAGAAGGAAATTACACTTTTTTGTTTGTTTGTTTAATTAAATCACAGAGGGGACCTGCATCATTCCTACAGAATTAGGGATTCAGTAAATTCTTCTACTGAAGCAGCACAAGAAAATCAGGGACAACTAATGAGATAGAATTCTCTATGAGGCTGACACAAGCTTCAAGACATTCCTCAAATAATCAAAATGGTATTCTTGTTTAAAAAAAAAAAAATTCTCTGCTGCTTATCTTTTCTCTCTAAAACACGCATGAAATGAAATTTTTAGGTCTTCACTGAAAGGACAGAATTACAGATAATTTTGTGGCCAGTTCATATAAATAAGTTTCAAGGAAAATATACGCTACCAGTTCAAATGATTGAAGCATTATGTTGGCCATATGGTGTAGCGGGATTATTTTATTTCTCTTTTGAATACATATTTAAATGAAGAACAGTACTTGTTTAGTGACAGATTGAAACCACTCAGCTTTGGGAATAGTATTCACTTGGAGATGTAAATCTGAATGAAAAATAAAAAATGATGGTTTTTTTGCAAGGCAGTCAGAAAAATTGAGGAATGTGGGACAACCTGGCAGATCCTTTATAAAAAGTCAGATGTGACAAGGCACAGGCATAGAGGGAAATGAGATATGGAGAAAACAGTGGCATATCTTTAATTTGGATGTCCATATGCTTACATCTGACACTGAAAAGAATAAACAGTTATTAGAAGACATGAGGGTGAGGAAAATATACAGATAAGCGTGAAAAATTTAGATATAACAGGAATCGATGTAAAAAAATGTGAAAATAGAATATTTTGAGGCAAACTATTATAAGCAACCTGTGATTAAGCTTATAAGGAAAAAAAAATAAAAATAAAAACCAATCAACCAACCAAACAAGAAAACACTATTTTATCTGAAAAAGCAAGGAGGGCATGAGTAATGTGCAAATCCAAAAAAAAAAAAAAAAAGAGAGGGGAATACAATATGAACATACCAAATAGAGAATTATATTTGAATCATGAGACATACAGCGAATTGCTTTTTTAAAACAAAACAAAACAAAACAAAACACTCTGTTCTCTGCTTTGATGATTAATTAACCGTGAATTTGTGATAAATTTGTATGAAAAATGAAAAGAAAAAAATGACCGGGTAATTGATTGGAGGAAATAATAAATAAGGAACCCAAGCAAGCTCAGAGCATTCATTAAGAATGCCTGGCAAACAGAAGGTGAGGGAAAACGTAAATCGCCACAGCATATTCACTTAGATTAGCCACACTTGGTGCATAACTGGCTACTAAAGAAATTAGTTTATCTGATAATGATGTTTTCAAAAATCGATATCAGAATTTACAGAAATACTGAAGATTCCTATGCTATATATCACTTCCTTAAGTAACATCAAAATATTTTACTCCTAAGAGAGATTAAAAATAAATACATCATGATGCAGTTGATGGCAATGACAAAAATGAAAAATAATCAAATCCAGCTGCCTTACCTTTATTTTAAAATCCTGTTCTAAAATTACTTAAATGAAATAATCTTACTATTTTTAAAAATAGCGATGCCATTTAAAATATAAATTTATTGATTGCAATGATGATTGTAATGACTGTATGCGGAAACAAGGCTATAGATTTTCCTGAAAAATCTATCTTTAGATATTAAAAAAAAAACAAGTTGACTGATCATGTTCCCCCATTTTTGAAAACCTTCACTGAGGTATCTGTCTCCTGCATTAGATAGTCACGATTTTTTATCCCTTCTTTCATTTTCTCAATTACATGTAACTGATATTTCACACACCTATTTACAGATGTGGAACCACCTTCCAGAGAATGCCAGCAACTCCAATCTGCTCCCAGACCTGCTAGCAATCTATCTTCTCTCTGGTGCATCCTAGGTTTAACACCTTGTTGCACTTCAGCAGTAAACTTATATATACAATAAATCAACCTATACAGTTTCTAGCTCATGCCTTCAGACTGTTCATGCAAAATGACAGTTCACCTCAGGTATGGCACAGCAAAAAAGTTCAGTATCTCTATTTGTCAGGACTGCCTGAGAAACAAACCGGAAAAAAAAAAAAAAAACAAACAAACAAACAAACAAACAAAAAAACACCCAAAGTTTTGACAACGCTCTCTATCCACCATTAGACCGTAAATGCAGAAAATCTGACATTTTTCATGGGAAAGGAAAAGAAAACAGGGACCCTCTAATGAAATTCTGAAACAGCTAGCAAATTTCTCTTGGGTTGAGGAGAGGTACTTCAAAAATACAGGGTATTTATTTCAGTAATAGACACTCAATTTCTGTTCTCTTCTGGTGAGGAAATAACATTGAGGCTGTAAAGTTAGTCACCTTCTCTTGTTGAAATTATTTTCCGTGTAAGTTGTCATATACTCCCGAAAAGAAAAAGGGCTGATAGAGACTATTATCTGTTGCACGAGATAATCACCAGGCATAAAAGCAATCCCAGCTAATGCACTGTTGCAAAGGATGAAGAGATTTGTCCCTAGACCTCTTACAGTCAGAAACATTTCTTTATTATTGTTCTGTTCCCACAACAGGGTTTCCATACAGATATGACAACGTGGTTGATCCTGGACTCAACCTTCAAAGATGATGTTTTAATCAAAACCAATCAATTTTCACAAAAGAATCTATTTTTGACAACCTGATATTTTCCTTTTTTAAAAATTTCTCAGCCAGTTCTGTTCTTAGGACATACATCCCATATAAAGGCAGCGAGAAGCATCTGAATTTCTACCAGCACAACGATACTGCTTGTGAATTAGCATCTGATTACTGCAAATAGAGTACAATATGTAGTACAAGAAATCTAGAGCAAGACTTTATTAATATTAGCTATTTATTGATGCTAGTATTAAAAAAAAATCATTACTCTTCTTACGCACTGTATGGGAAGAATGTTTAACATCCCCAAAAGCACTTTTGAAATAAATAACAATATTTTTTCACATTCAAAAATAAAACAGAATGCTGTTAGTTACTTAGTCATTACATTTAAAAAGTTCAAATTAATTTTATGGACTTATTCAACTAGGATAATCTGTACAAATCAGAATTAGAAAATTCCACTGAAATGGAATTAGAAAAACAGTACTTACAATATGCACTGCACTTGGGAACTTATTTGTGATGGCATCTATGATCTCCTCCCTGAAAAGTTCTTCATAACATATTGTGCATTGATCTTTCTATTTGTATTTTCAATTACCATAAAAAATGAAATAACAGGTATTTCTGAGTTTAACAATATGCTATTACAACAATTACAAAACACAGCAGCAGTGATAAAAGCATGTGCATCAATAAAGGCCAGTGGAGTGGATCATTTAGTTAAGAAGTGAAAGAAGTCTTCAACTAACAAGTTATCTACCTCAGAGGTTCATCTGTGAGACTTTAATGTTGGATGGTGACATCAAAAGGATATCTTGAATAACAGGAAACCAGAAGCCTAGATCCATCCGAGTCATCCTTTCACACAAAGTATGGAGTTTCTTTCTTCCTTCTCCAGATCAATTTTTTAATATCCCCTATCATTTTGCATAATACCAGGATATCTTGCAAGATACTACTTAGGACTGTTGTTACTAACCATACCAATATTGCACCTTGTATGTTCTACACCTAACATTAAAATAAACAACCGAGCTAACTCTGTTCCAATGAATGATAGCCCTCTGTACCTTCACGGTCACACATATCAGCATATACACTCTGCCCTCTTTCTGCATGGATAAAATACTAGCTGCCTGCATGTGTAATCAGTAGAAAAGAAAATGCCCTTTTTTTTTTGCCCACTTGAAAGCATATGTAATGAATTCTGAGTCATGGTTGACTCATGTTCTCTCTGTAGAAACAAATTTTTAGTTCATGAAAAAAAAAATCCTATAAATAACAGAAAGATGAATTGTGGGATGTGTAGACTGGTAAATAAATAAATAAATGCCTTGACTATAGAGATTTCATGCATTCCAGAAGAGTCAACTTGGATAACACACAATTTTGTATGATTTTTCTATTTTTCTCCTGACCCATGAGGAGTTAGAGTTATACAGACTTAATGCACAATCTGTCAGCTCTTAATACCTGCTTTATCTCCACGGCATCTAAATGCTTGACAAGTCTGCTAGGCAACAACTGGACCAAACAGAGCTTAATGCTAACATGAGACCACTTACAATTGACAATTTCAATTAGAGAAGTGTCTATTCCCTTTGCGAGTATTCTGCTCAAACACAAACAAACAAACAAAACCACACTTGGTATGCCCCAGTATTATTAAAGAAACTTCTGCTTTAATTTTCTGAAATAGAAGGAAAAAAATTTTTTTGCATATTAGATAAAGTATATGGGAAATTGTCTAAACTGAGGCAGAGCTCAAGATAAAAAATATTTTGAGAAAAAGTATTATCATACAACACAGTTCGATGTTTATAATTACATAAATTATCCATTTCTCCCATGTAGTAAGGCAACCTGGTGTGATCAGTTTAAGAAGTGAGTTGAAATTGTAGACAAAATAATAGAAAAATAATTCAAATTATGCTGAAAGTAAATAAAAGCATCCTAGGATTAATCACTGTAAAGAACAACTGATTTTGTTCACAATAATAATTATCCCTTATTAGCATAATAATATTGCTATTATCTCTTTCAGACATCTCATAAGTAAAACATGTCAGAAAACCATCCAGTATATCTGTGTGGAAAATGGATGCAATTCTAAAAGAATATAGATCAAAGTTATGGTTACTCACTTCTCAAAGTTGTATGAAAGTTCTAAGTGAGAAAAAGCTATCACCATCCAAGCCAGATGAAAAGTCATAGCTCTTTTTATACAAGATGAGCTTGCCTGCTTATAAAAGTATATTCATGGATGTAAGAGGTGTTCTCAACTTTTCTTTGCCCTGAGACAAGCAAGGATAGAGATGAAACTTTGATGGAAGGGAGTATCCACTCTCAGATCTGATTACTTGGATCAGCTGCAAAGAGAAGAATGAATATAGAAAAGAAAAATATATGAAATAAGAATATATTCTGTATAGACCTGTGGAATGAGATTATGTAGCAGGAAGAAAAGCTAACAAAGACGCACACTTCACATTCATGTCCCATGGCCAGCCCTTTGAAGCAGCTAACCCTTTATACTCTTCACCTATATCCTCTGCATTCCTTCGTCACCTATATCTTCTAGATCCCACCCTGGACCTTATTTTCATCACGTAAGCTACAGTTACTTAACTTAGAAAACTTAAGAGAAATAGACACGAATATTGGAGCTTTTGTATTTTTAAAAGTCAAAGATTTCAGAACTTGGCAGGCTGAAGTATCTATAAAGAGAATGTACCTTTACTATGTGATAAAATCAATGTGCTTAAAATAATTAGAGGTTTTTCGTAATGGTTAGTGACACATTTTATGCTTTTAAGTCCAGGAAAATGTTAAGGATTTATATAAATAAATAAAACACTATTTAGCTAGTTTTTACAATTATTCCTATACATCCAAAAGCCTACATCTGAAATTATGGTATTACGTATTGTATCAAATTTTAACTGCAGTTTTAATAAAACAGCACAGCTGAAAGTTATCTTTTTTTTTCTTGATTGGGTTAGCAATTTTAAATGAGCATACACCTTTACTATTACTGCAAGTTTTAAAAATAGTAACTATGACTTACTATGTTCTTTTTTGAATAGTATTAACTAACATATGACCATACGAGATGGATAGAAAAATGTGGGTGTTAAAACAATGATTCTGAAGAATGAAAAAGTCCTTATGGATTATATATCCCAGCTATAATTCATAGTGATAAATGTTAGGATTAAGAAAATAAATTGGTGACTAAGGAAGCTTAGTCCTAACTGCTTGGAAGGTATTTCAAATTGAACATGAGGCAATTAAAAAATAAGGTTAGGTGATTAATTTTTAAGCAGATTTTTCTAGGACAATATTTTATGAGATTCAATTCCTTTTGATGCTCTGCTAAAAGAATGGGTCACTGCGTTAGAAATTTAGGGTGGAAATTTGAGTTCTGAGAATTCAGTTTATTATTTAAATTCTTGCTTTATTAAATTCACACGCTAGAGAGCAGAGGCATATAATTATAACGTACATTCCTATCACTGCCAAAGTTAGCTAGCTATAACAAATTCCTATTCTTGGACGAAGCAATTTTACCTCACCAACACATGCAATAGTTTAACAGCTTTATTAAAGATGTTTATGAAATTATTGTAATTCACAGCTACACAGAGTTGAAAATAACTTTGTTTTGATCCAAATGCTTGAATGCTATGAACTGCTGTATTACTACTGTTTTCTTAAGGAAGTATTAAGGAAGTACACTAAGTAAGGAATTAGTGGTATTTTTCCTGCAGGTATTTCCTGTAGATATTGATGAAATCAGTCTATAAAGGCTATATTCATCATTTGTTTGAAATTAATTGTTAAAATAGTATCTGTATTAAATAAATGGTTGTTCATATATAAACTATATTAGTATCTTCTGAACTACTGCCACCACAAGATAGCATTAGACTATTGATATTTCATTCTAACAGGTTAGAAGGACACAGTTCAGAAAAAACTCTTATTGAAGCCTAGAATAGAATAAATTAAGCACCAAAAGGGAAACAAAATATTTTAAAATATTTAGTATAGTAGTATATTTAGCATAGAGTAGCTGATTAACAAGCTAGGGGAGTTGTATGCAGATCAGATTTCATATAAGATTAATTCCTGGTGTTCATAATGGATCGAAACACACAATTACAATAATTAGCTGCAACTCTGCCCCCTACTAACATTCAAGAGTAGGAAAGTTACATGAAATGATTGCTCCCTGGAGACTCTGTGAAATAAATGCAAAGATAAAGAAGCATATAAAGTTGTTCTTCATATTATTAATCCAGGGTCTGTGTCACTTGGCCAGAAGTGAATATTATCTGTCCACAGCATTTCACAGTGCTAATTACAAATCACTGCAGTTCTCTCAATTTGTATAGCAGACAGGAAATGAATCAAATAAACAAAGGATGACTAGACCACCTTTCATTGACATTTAATTAACTACATACCACTTCCACTATTTAATGCTCAAAATAATATCTAGACGTAAAATACTTACAGAGATACCCTAACTACACTCACTAAGGGGAATTATTTTGGAATTCTGAGAACATAAAGAACTTGCAGAAAACCTGTGTGGAGATGGATAAAATTAGTGGAAAATTCCTATTGAATTATTGAATATATGTTTAGAAGAAAATTAGAGAAAACCCTTCCAAGCTGAGATAGGACAAATTCAAGCTTTATGCCATTACTTCAGACAAATATAGCTTTTTAACATATAAAATTATGAGGACAGCATATTGATTAATTCTGAGGTAATCAAGTTTGCAGTTCCTGTGCAGATAAGTTATTTAGTAAGATACTTATTAAACAGTATTCAAATGATATATAGACTACTACACTGATTATTTGTCACACATTACACAGTCATTTTTGCTTTTCACGTTGCAAACACTATGCTAATTTGTTTTAAAATTTTAAATGAGGTGCCCTGTGCTCTAAATTATCTGAACAAGTTATATGTTTATTTATAATTTGGCTTCGAACTACTCTTATCGAAAACCTTTATGTTTCAATGTAAAGATCTAGAGAGTAGAAGTGGAGGTCAATAATATTGACAAGAATAAATGCAGAGAGAAATCACATGGACAAAAAGCAAACCAATTTCAATATACGACACTGAAAACAAAATGGATCCAATCTCTCCAGTGTTCAGTAAAACACAGCTGGCTTCCTAGTAAGCATATTTGGGGAGAAATAGAGTTGAATTGGAGCCTCCACACAGGGAAAATTTAAAGGTTGTTTCCCCCCCCCACCTTTTTCTTAGTCAAATAGCATTCTTCATTGTATTCTTGGTCTTCTCTATCTCTTAACCAAAGCACCTGTTTTGGCACATTAAGAATTTGTCAAGTGCACGCACAACAACAACCAAAGTGAGGTATACCTTTTTTTAAAAAAAAGGGGCTAAGAGAAATGTTATTTATATACATCTAGTCTCTAAGGGAATAGGCTTTTTTTCATCTCTGGAGTACCAAAGAATGTGTCATCACAAGCTTTATCTATCTTACTGGTAGGTGTGAAAGCCATCATTCAGACCAAAACCCATGGATAATCAGTAAAATAATTTTTTAGTCTGCTAAAATGTGTTATGTAGGTTCATACATTATTTTTCTTTACTTCCATATATTTCTGTAATACCTATATTACCCATTGGGAGATGAAAGCAGATTTAAAAAAGATAATGCATTTCAGGAATTGTTCTTATATATTGCCTTTAAGCAGTTTTATGATCCTAAGTTATTAGTAATTGCTTTAAGAAACATGCCTACTTTGGGAAGTTAGGATAAAGACAAGAAAGTAGGGAGAAAAAAAAAAAGTTACAAAAGTGCAGAGCGTAGTCTTGAATTTTCACTTTTTTTTATGAGATTGAATTAATTTTAGGATACCTGACATGTTTTTAAAATATTGTAAAAGAAAAAAAAATGATACACAACCTAACTGCAATTTGATTTATTTAGCCTTTTCTTAAAAAATATTGGATTTGTATGTGTCTTCTCTATTCATAACTGAAGAGGAACAAAGAATTAAAAAAGAACATATTAACGTAACAAAGGATGAAACTGGAGTCAAGTCTCAAAGATGTTAGAAATATAGTAATAAAAGCTCTGTATCTCATATCAAAAATTCTAATATTCTGTTGATATGCTTTTAACACTTTTAGATGGGAGTGTGTAGTGATACTATTAACTATTTCAGTTAATACAAACAATTACAGTTATGAACAATACCTCAAAACTCAAAACATTCACCACATTTCCCACTTATGGAGAAATTTTATCTTTAAAACACAGAATGCAATGAAAATATTAAATCAACAAGATTGGAGGTTACTGACCCTGCTTTAGTTTGCAGACGTCTGAGCTAGAAGAAACTTTTCAAAAATCTTTCTAAGTCACAGCAGTCTCCTGAAAACTTCATTCACCCTTGTTAAAAGTAGATACTCTTAAGGATATAACCAAGGGTAAAGACATTTAATAGAATGCTGTTTCTCTAAGTATTTTCTATACTTAAATCTTTGGACCTTTGCAACACAAGTCAGGTCAGACTTTCATCTTCAGATTTCACTTGCTTTTTTCCAGGATAAAAAAAAAAGAAAGAAAGAAAGAAGGGAAGAGTTTTGATTTTTAATTGCAGAATTTATACAAACACTTTTATGCAGTCCATATCTGCAAATATTACTTTAAATACTTTTAATTAGCACTTCAAGAAGCTGCTTTTTTGTAATTTCCATCCAATGAAATGTTATCCACTTTTACAGCAAAATAGCAGTATTTCTCCAGCTGAGAGGAGAGCCCCATTAATGCTGTTACAGTGGACTACTATTACCAAAATCTAGCAGAAAAGAGATGCCATAACTGGAGCTTACTATTTTATCACCACATGCTACAGCATAAAGAATATTCAAGTACTCTAAAATTGGTGTGAGGTTTTCTTATTAATTTAAGAAAATGTGCTTTTTAACTTTCATTAATTAAAAAAATAGTCAACATATAAAGATGAGCATCAACTTTACTCATTACTGTTCACATTTGTAGATCTGACTCCCATTAGATAGTTAGAGATTCCACGTGCACGAGTACTAAATCAACTCCTCCACCATTTTGTGAAAATACTGGAACTTTTTAAGACTGTATACTCAATACTTTGCTCACTTCTTTTTCAAATTAGGAAAAAAACCCAAGACTTTTGGTTGAGATTTTTGTGGATTTGGCAAATACTTCCAGGCAGATGAATGCCACACACATTTATTTCTCACCTGCACTTTTGGTCCCCTTTTTGAGAAAGCTCAAGCAGCATGATTTAAAAAAAAAAAAAAAAAAAAGTGCTTCATATATTATTCTGCGCTAATTTAAATGGGAGAAAACATAACATTGGAATCAAGATTATTTGATTAGAAAGGAAAAAAAAAATTTAAAGTGCCAAGTGTTTGGCAAATACCAACTTACGTTATTTCATGTTTATATGAGCCAAAGATCAAAGTAATTATAAAATTCCAAAACCTAATTACATCAAGTATTTCACAGATTAGGAAAAAAAAAATAAAATAAAGCCTCTGCATACAGCATACACAGCAACCACCATGTAAGTACTTTTGAATATGCAAAAAAGAAGCAATAGCATTTTAACTGGGACTTAGCAGCCATGCTCCCTCGTTCTGGTAGAGGCGATGCCGGCCCTGGCCAGGGAAGTGGGAACTGCCCCTTTGCGGTGCTGGCGGGTTCCAACTGGATCCGTAGCTCCAACCGGATCCGTAGCTCCAACCAGATCCATAGAGCGGGAACCATCCCTGGGTGCACGCGCTGTGAACAGCTGCGTGAGGAGAAGTGCAAGGAGACGCCTTCATGGAAGGGAAAATTGGGGAGGGAAGTAGAAAGGGGTGTTTTGGGGCAGCTGGTTGTTTGGGAGGTGGTTGGAGGCACCCACGCAGGAGCAGCAGGAAGGAGTAGAAAGCCAGGATCCGTAGCAGGAAACAATGAGGAGTTGTAGGAGAAAACTGCTGTGGGCTGGAACCCACCCTCCTGTGCTGCCTCTCACCTCTGTAGAGGGTTTGGTAGGAAGGAAGGGTAATGTGCAGCAAAACTAAGAGAAATAGAAAATAGGAATGAGGGAGGAGTTGAACTGAAGCTGAACTCTAAACAAAGATGAAAAACAACAAACAAACTGGGAAACACTTTCCCCTCTCCCCCATTTCTCCCTTTGCTTAGAGCTAGCCAAGCTCAAAATGAGATTCTAAATAAGAGAATAAGCCTCATTTCTTGAAAAAAAAAAAAAAGTAATTCATCAGTCTTTGAAAAGTAACAGTTAGATTATTTCACTCTGATTGAAGTACAGGTGAGCTGTATGTGAAACATCTCCTTGCGCTCTTTAAGCAGTCTTTTAGAAAATAGTTTTATTAAGCTGTGCTAATTTAGAAGTAAGTCATGTTGCCACGCAGAGAGCCCCCAGATGAAGAGCACGACTGACTGAAAGACAAGCTGACTGAAAACATGTATTTCCAAGAGACAATTCAAGAAACATGAGGATGCAAAATTACTAGTCCTCAAAAGGTACTTTAGGGATGGCCAGAGGCAAAGAAAGAAGTCTTATGCTTAATTCATCATTTCTGGTCTGTTTGTGGTTAGCTAATGGTTGATGGCAGGTCTGAAAAAAAAAAAAAAAAAAAGTGATTTCCAGCAGCATAAGGAAAGAAAAACTTTGTAACTTTTATGAAGGTCACTTGAGCATTGCATTATTTTAAGAAATCAATTCATTAAAAGTGATGGATTCTTTCTTCACAGGCCCAGAGCATCTACACAGATTGATAATATGATTTGAGTATGTTCAATTTGTCAAATATTTTGACTGAATCAGTCTAAAGAACCATTACATTTTCGTCAAGTGCTAGGAGAACGTTTTCTGTTCTGTGCTGACGGATTGTTTTATCCTGGAAGAAACTGTTTAGGACATGATGGAACAACATACAAGGTTTCTTGTGCTAAAAGTCACAAAGCTGTTACATTGACATGACACTGCGCCTGTAGAAAACAGAATAATGAACTCTAGTTCTGAAAAGAAACAGAAATGTGTTTGCCTAATTCAAAGAGCTGCAATCTCTCAGGAGATGTGCTCTTTTCCAGGTGTGTACAGTTAAAATTCCTTCCAATGCTAGACTTACAGAGCAGGTTTGGAAGATGTGCAGCTGTATTCATATAGTATCCGATTTGAGCAAATATAGAGTTGGTACCCTAAACTCAAATCTGGCTTCTTGATGGCAGCTCAATAACTTTTGCTCTGTATTTCTATTCCTGGGATTTACTGAAGTAGCTCAAATCTAAAGGAGTTTACATCTGTAAACACAGCTCATCGTGTTTTTATTGAAATTTTTTAAGCAGAAACTGACATTTGACAGCCTGAGTTTTTTTTAAAAAAAAAAAAAAAATTAAAGGCTGAATGACATTTTCAGATAAAAGTCTATGCATACTTCTATAAAATTCAGTTACGATTTTAAAACAAAATAGTGAAATTATAACATTTTCTTCAGTATCAAATTATCTGCTGGGGGAACTCTCTTCCTATTAAGAAGGAAGTAAAATAATTGGGATCTTCACTTGTTTATATTTCTGTATGAGAAGGTATTGAAATCAGTAATCAGTCAATGTGAGATTATTGGAATCATCTATTTAAATACTAATTAACATAACGATGTTTCCTTTTAGTGAGTTTAAGAGAAATTAAACAAAAGTGATGAAAAAAAACCCCAGAAGACCAGGGCAAAAAAAAAAATCATAGTTTTCCTAAAACTGTGTTTAGAAATAGCTGTGTAAAGCATAGAGATAAATATAAAACCTTTTGAAGTAGGGGAAGAAAGAGCTACTCTTATGCCTAAATTATATGGAATGTCTGAATTTCTATTATAGTTAGCGGACTAAACATATATTTAAAACCGCCTCTTCCAGACCACATATTTTGTCAGAATTTCCAGGCAGAATGAAGTGCAGACAAAATAGTTGAGGAAGTTCCTATACTAGTGCTGATCCAACACACTGCTGTATTCACAGTACAGCAATGGGTCACGTATCGTCCCTGCCTGGAGTTTCTTGCCAGTGTTTGATGATTTCAGCAAATAATCACAGATTCTTGTTTTTACATTCATACTGTTTTATAAAGCATCAAAAGCTCGGAAGAAAAAGTAACGCAGACAAAATAGTTGAGGAAGTTCCTATACTAGTGCTGATCCAACACACTGCTGTATTCACAGTACAGCAATGGGTCACGTATCGTCCCTGCCTGGAGTTTCTTGCCAGTGTTTGATGATTTCAGCAAATAATCACAGATTCTTGTTTTTACATTCATACTGTTTTATAAAGCATCAAAAGTTCGGAAGAAAAAGTAAATAAAATCTTAGGGAAAATTCTAATAAAATTGAAATACTTTTCAACTTCTGCTGTTTGGAATTTGTTTGAGGTGCCAGGATTGCTGGGCAAAACCAGCTAGTTCCTCCTGCTACAGAAAGACACTCTCTGTGGCTGGAATTAATTTCTCATAACTTTAATCACATAGGACTGAGTGAGCTACCTCAGACTTCATTTGTCATCACTGAAGAGACTAGGTACTTTTAAAAGGCAATTTATCTGACATTTATCTAGTTTGGGATGGGGGAATACATTCCTTAAATTCCTCTGGTTATGTAGGCTGGACATCCAGTGTTTTTAAAGAGCTCCTGCAATGGGTATCGCAGAAGTAGCCATTTACATGGTAATATCTACATGTAGTCAGATGGATCTCTTTCAGCTGCTCACTGTAACTACTCTATTCTCATCTCAGTATTATTTTGTACCCTGCTATATGGACAGTTGGCTGGTTTAACCCAAAACCAAAAAACTAGTTTCCTCTGAATGTTCAAAAATATTGAAATTGGTACACATCCCCCTCGCCCCCCCCCCCCCCCACGAGATGCTCATTTTACAGCAAAACATTTTACAAAGGAAGAAGCGGCAGGGGAAGGAAATTTCCCAGCTGGCTCTTTCGGCATGCAAAGGTAATAGAAGTGACAGGTAAAGGAGGTAAAGACAAAAACCTGTAATTAAAATAAGGCAGGATATGAAAATTTATAAATAAACTGTCAAAAATTATGGCCAAATAAAAAATAAATTTGAGCATAATCACTACACTTAACTACATATATATTGTGCGCTGATAAAATGTGGTTTCTAAATAATAAAGCTACCTGGGAGATGAAAGACAAAAGATGGTGATATAACTTTGAGTGGCTTGGGGGTGGTCGCCGTGCCGTCCCTGAACCAGGTCGCTGCAGCCATTTGAACTGCAACAGCCAAATAAAAAATAAATTTGAGCATAATCACTACACTTAACTACATATATATTGTGCGCTGATAAAATGTGGTTTCTAAATAATAAAGCTACCTGGGAGATGAAAGACAAAAGATGGTGATATAACTTTTTCCTTTTTCCTTTTCCAAAAGTATTCCAAAGTCTTAAAGTCCTCATCTATAGTGGTCCAGTCAGTAACGGGCATTGCTGACATTCTGGCAGTAATGTTAATGTAATGTTAATTATTCTGTGCCATTGACACCACCAGTACTGCCAGAGTTGTTTCGAGTTCCTCAGATTCTTTACCTGTGTCACCTTCCTGGAGACATAATGAATAACACAAATGATAGTGTTGCTATGTAGTAGCAGTAGTAGCATGAGTGTTGCTTTTACTAGAATAGTGGCTGATACTTCACATATAAAGCCAATATATCTTACTTAAGAATGAAAAAAGTGGGTTTTTTTCTTGTTTTTTAGATCTAAGTGATTAATTTGGCTGTATTAAAAACCTTAACATGAGCTCTGAGTTAAAGTATGTTTTATGAACTATGTACAATAAACTGTTCATTTCGTCATAATAATTATGTCACAAAATTCAGATGAATAAATGCAAAGGACTTACGGACTCTAAAGCATCTTTTTGAGGCTTGTGTTATCTCTTTCATTTCTGATATTTACTTTACACCTGTGAACCAGTTGAGTATTTTGCCTGAAAACCTGGACTGCAAAATTTCTACCAGGCATTTCAAAATTAATTTCAACAAGACCAAGATTTCATTTACAGTATTCACAGAAAAAAAAAAAAAAAAAGATGATAACTATTCAAATACTCTGCTATTTACAAGAGCACATTCTAGGTACAGCAATGCAACCAGACTCAGATTAAAAATTACAGTTTTTTAGTGCCATTATTACTGACTATACCAATATCTATTGCATAATTAGACCTAATTGTCACTGAATCATTTTTCTCCTCTAATTACTTATTTTATTTATCCTTCTCTAATTACTTATTAATCACAAATTACTTATTTTAATTGTTGTTCTTTGGTCTTGTAATAAGATCCAGCTGGTCCAGAAAGTCATTCTGCAGGAATGGGTAAATCACCACTATTTTTTTCTTGAAAAAATGTGAAGTTTCCAATTAGCTAGAGCAGTTGTTTTAAGGTTGAATTGGCTTGTTTTCTGCTCTTGCTACTTAGATGTGCTATTTCTTTATGTAGCTGCTCTTTGAACTCTTCTGTTAAAGGAAATTAGATGTCTCTGGTGTTAGCAATAAAAATATTGCAGAAGGATTGTGCTTTTAGCATCTTCCTCTGCTGACAAAAATATTTCTGTTAAACGTTACAGGTTTGGGTCAAAGTCGTACCAAGGTTGTTTAACTAAAGTCAATTGAAGTACTGTTTCTACAAGCAACATACTATTGTTTGATGTTTATAATAAGTCTAAACAAGAACACTTGAATACTTAAAGACAGAGTATATTTACAGCTGGGGAGCCTGAATCTATCCCCCTCTAGCACAGTGTTATTTATTTTGTTTGGTTTATATGGATTATAAATGGTTTCTTAGTCATCTGATTTCTTTTTCTGTTGTAGGGTTCAACTTTAAACAAAGAAGCATCTATTTTGTATTGTGGTATTTTATATTATAAAGTCTGCTAATACAGACTTTTAAACAGCAAAAAATGAAAAATATTGTGTAATGAAATAGTTTATGGAAATAAAGCCCCTATGGAGGGCCTTCAGAGGATTTTAAATATGCAATATCATTTTTACACACATTAATCAGCTAACTTTGAAATTAAATTACTTAACCTTTATTTCAATTGTTTGATTCCTTTTAAAAGCAGCATAAAATCAGAATATTTTGGGAGTCACTAAAACCATTGTTTAAAAGCCCTTTGACTGTGAAAATCAGCTAAATGGATTGTTGCAAATGGCAGATTAGCTTTCTAAAGCAAATGGAATCAAAGTGAAATATTGTAGAAATACATTAACCTAGGCATGACTGGCTTATTTAGTGACAAAATAAAGCAATTATGTAAACCTTGAACTCCTAAAACTGCCCATATAGGTTTGAGGTAGTAATATGTAGCTAACAACCGTGGAGTATAAGTACTGTGTAATTTTGACAAGATCCAGTGCAAGGGTCTGTCAGAAACATCTCTTAAAAAATTCAATTTTCCTTAGAAAAATGACTAAAATGCATCTCTTCACCAGTTGTATATAGAGTTTCCATTTGTTGGTACTTTCAGAAGACCTTCACAAGGATTTAGATTTGTGTGCATCCTCTGTTAAGAGGTAAACTTGGAAAGTGCAACAGCCTCATGCTGTATCTCTCCTATAGGAAAAAGAAAGAAAAGATGGTTATTGTAGCTTGACTCTGCTGCAATAGCTACAATGAAAAACGACAAGGCCTGCTGGTATCACAGCTTTCAGCATGGCCTTCATCAATTTGTGGTTTTGATCTGTGACAACAACTGTTCTGTGAAATGTAGTGGTGTTGAAGCTGCAGGGGAGAGGAACATTGTTCCCAGATACAGAATGCTTTGCAAAAAGTCACATCTTTTTTTTTTTTCCTTTACTTCCCATTCTCTTGAGCCCTTCTTTGCAGTTCCCTTCAAGAAACCTCCAATTCAAGTCAACCTTCAATTTACAAGGTAAAATTTCACTTTACTGTACTTCAGCTAACAAGTTATTTCTGCAGAGTCAACGCATAAAATAAGTACATATTAATTTGAATATTCATAGACTTGCCTTTTTAATTAAAAAAAAGTTCTTAAACTGTCTTTTAAATTACATCATAACTGGATACTGTCAATACATGCATATATCGTGACTGTCTACTAAATAAGAAATAATTAAGATAATTAAATGGAACTGTCAGACTATTTGCTTTCATGTATCTCAGCCACTTCACAAATACTAATTTGCTTTATGAAAGAAAATTTTCTTCTCAACTGGAGAAGTGCTAGGCCAATGGCTCTATACTTTTTATTGACACATACTGCAACTGCACATCATACTTGTTAGAAGGATAGTTATTAGTGAAAAATAAATGAGAGGGTAGAAATGAATGGGGTGTGAGAGAAATGGTAGCTTAAAGACACCTATGAATTAAAGATTTAAAATAATATTTTCCCACTGAAAATTCTACTGCTATTTTCTATTAATTAATATAATTGATAATAGTTATAAAGATATCTGGCATTTTAATAATGCAGATATGTCTTTTGCTGTCATAAGAGAAAATTAAAACAGCTAGAAGTCTTTTATTTGAAGAGTTAGGCGGAGAGGAAACTAAAATAGAGCTGGTAATAAATGACTGATATATTCAATTTAAGAGATCACAGATATGGGTCACAGGGGCAAGAAGAAACAGGACTGTGACAAACTTCAATGGAACTCTTTTCAGACATATTTTAGTATACTGACGGGGTTGGTAGTTCATTATACTAATAAAAAGATGCACGACATTTGTTATTACCATTACTGAAGAGTAAAATTATCAAAGCAATTGCTAAACAACTCCCATTTTTTACACATGATTTTGTTGGTTTAGCTGCATATGTATATATATATGTCACTTCTTAAAGGAACGTAGTGTGATGTTATATATTAACATATAAGATACTAGTTCAAGGAAAAAAAAATGCACTCAGTGCTTACTTAATTTGAAGATTAAGCCAAATAAAGAGTTCAAGAAGCTCTGATCATAAGGGGAAAGTGAAGATATCATATGGAGAACAGAACATGGACTGAGTCATTGCCTCTAACAATTAATGGGATCCATCAGTATAACAGAGTCATTCATAGCTTGAAGATGTGTTTAGTTGCCCCCTTTCCTTTGACAGACAGCAAAAACATGCCCTTTTTTTTAAAGCCATCCTGGTCCTGGTGCTAGACTGCAGAATTTTAGGTGCTTTTTAAACATAGGAGGACAGTGACAACTGGACAGGTCCCTGGGTAAAGTCCTGCTGTGCAGGTGAAACTTTCTCAAAGACAAAGCAGCCGTAATATCTGAAGCAAACTAGAGAGTATATGACCTTCCTTGAGGTGATCGCATGTTCTGGGAAAAATAAACACTCCCGAGCCTGCTCAGATCACAAAGGAGTGGCCAAGCAAGAGCCTTGTGGGAAAATTGCTAATAGTAAATGAAAAGGAGTTTTGGTCATCCGCAAGAAGGAACCAGTATCCAAGCCAGTATCCATGCCAGTACAAAGATAAGAAGTATAGAGAAGTTGTAGGGAATTTTTTGATTTCTTTAGGTAGATTAAGAGGTCACACAAGAGCACACCCAGAAATACTGCTGAACAGAAAGTCATGTTTTGTCCTCATAAGACGTACTATAAAACTGAAATAGAAGAAATTCTTATTTCTCTTTAAGAGTCACTAATGGCAGTAGTATGTTATCGGGGAAGAAAAAAAAAAAAAGAAAAAAAAAGAACACGGTTTAGTAATATATATTATTACTCCAAGCATGAATTGGAAAGCTGAGAGTCTCTTTCAGTAGGAAAGTTTTTCTTACCACTCCCCAGGAATTGATATATATGTTCTATTGTGACGTGTGTGTGTGCATTAATGTAATTGTTAACTTTCCTGGAAGGATGGATTAGCCATTCATTAAAATTATGCATGCAGAATCTCTGCTGCCATGAATTGAACTGAATTTTGTCTTTTTGATGAAAAGTCATACTCAAAAAAAAAAAACTTTTAAAACTTTTGAATAAATGACAAAGAAATAGAAGACAATTTACAGATTTCTGTAACTTCCAAACAGCTTTTTCAGTAAATCTGGATATAAAGCCTGTTACCATTAAAGTCTAGAAATTATTTATGATAAGATATTGTAATTGCTTTTCATAATAATAAAGGAACACAAAACTTTGAAAGTCTAAAATTGTTTAAAAAAAAAATTCTAGCATGGAAGTTAGAAAATTTAATGTGCTGCTGTCCTGAACCTAGTGCAGATATTTACTCACAAATTATATTCGACAATTAATTACTGATTATTAATTGTTGATGTGATATTTAATCACAAGTTACTATAAAATAGAAAAAATCAAACTCTATAGAATCACTTAAGTCTACATTAATAACAATTACCAACATTATCATACCCACAAGAATCTTAAAGCCAATCCTTTTGGGAAATTGCTTGGGAACAGTACATCACTTGGAAGAGAGGTGCTCATTTGAGGTTTGGTGCTGACACAGCCTAGATGTCCTTCTGAATAAATGTTCTGTCAATGCATATGTGCATAAGGATATAATAAGGATCTTTTGATCATATTCTCCAGTATAGAAGCTACCAAATCAACCTAGTAAATCAAAAAGTTGTCTTTTTGACTCAGATCACTCAGATCATATCACTTTCAAATCTCTTAAAAAAAAAAAAAAGATTCCTCACTTACAGCAATTTATAGAAAATCAGACTGAATCTTAAGAAACACAGTGAGAAACCCAAGACTCAGCAGAAGTATATCCTGCCTTAATTTCATATTTCAAAGCATGGAGGGTGTGGGGGAAATGTGAAATAAGAATGCTGGAAATGTGATGAGTAGTCTGAGGGAAAGTTATTTTCAGGGAGCTTTTAGTTCTATGACCAAAAAACAATTTTTAAGACATGGAGCTAACAAAGAGATAACATGAGATACTTGATATACATATATATATATATTATCAGAGTCAGGTAAAGGAAACACGTGTTACATATATTATGCAGTTGTAGTACCTAGCCACATTGGCACAAGGTCTTTTCCACTGACAGCTCTTTTCTGATGGTCCAAATAAAATTTTAAAATGTCCTTTTTTCAACGTATTTTAGTGAAAATGAAAGATCCTTAAAATAGATATTTTGCTCTTTGAACGAGAGCTTATTAACTCAAATTCTGATTCAATGTCCCATGGGAAGAAAATTGCTTTAAACTTTAATTGTATAGCAATCCAACAAAAATTAATTCACTACCTCTGGGTTATGAATTAAATAATGTTATAAATAAACAAATTTTATATTAAGTTTTCTTTCATGATAAAACATGGTTATTTTAAAATATGTATGTAAATGTGTGTGTCAGACTGTATTAGGAATCTTACTAACACATGACTATAAATTACAAATTTTTGTTTATATTTACAGGTTTCTTGAACGCACTAGTGCATGTGAAAGCACACACAGAGGTTACAATTCCAGACAAAATGATGCTTCCAAATTTCAACAAAGATGATGGCCCTCCAGATCATAAAATTGAAGCTAAACAAATGTAAATAAATAGTTCGAACCTGTTATGCAACAATATAGATTTTGTTAAAATAGTAAATCAAGACTGAGTTAAACTACAATGCTGTTTAAACGAGATCAGAAGAGCACATGCATAAAATAATTATTAATATCTTCTCTTTTATCTCTCTATATATCTTTATATAAAATACTGTAAATACAAAATATTAAAAGACATCGTCCAAGTGCATTTTACAATTTCAAACAGCAGATTTAAGAATTACGCATCTGATGAAAAATATGAAAGTACATCACAGCATGAAAATGTTTAAAGCTGAGCTTCTTTATCCACAGATTTTAAAATCAAAATCATTCTCAAAACATAAAGGTTTGGATCGCTTGCTTTGTCATTTAAGCTAAGGTTGTCTTTTCTTTCCTCCCGAGAGGATACCACTGGTGAGCAACTTCACCAGTGAGATTATTTGTGCTGTTAAGGACCATCTGAAGAAGCCTATTTCAGAAAATATATCAATGAATGTTTCAGGAGAAGGAAGTGGAAAGATGATGCTTTCACTCAGTTCAGGAAAATGTGTTTTGACACCAGATTCCAATTAATTATAGAGAAAAAAAAAGAAAAAAAATGAAACTATATTAAATCATAGAATTCCTGTGATGGATAATTTGAATAAACACACCAGTCTACTCACCAGACTCTAGAACCTGGGAAAACTGTCGCTCTTCTTTTCCAGATACTTTTTCCTTGAAATGATTGGTAGATTATAAGAATCAAAATAATCCAAACAGTATATTATCAAAAGCTCCAAACAAAGGCTTCTGTGGCACTATTTCTACAATGTGCATTAGCCAATCCTTTTAGAGAGACAGATATTGAAAAATTACCATAAATACAAGAGATGAAACAATGTTGTGGGAACTCAAGATCCTAAAATAGTGAATATTTATTAAACAGTGTAGGACAGTAATTACATCTAGTGACACAAATTGTGTTTTCTTCTTGCAGTAAAGTTAAATATTTATCTTACCTGCTTTATTAAAGCAGTTTCATGAATAGATTATTCCAGCAACGCTAAAATATATTTTGAATAATGGCTTCTATAACAGCAAATTTTCATATTAACTATATCATTTACAGTTTCACACATCTTTAGAGATATTTCTGATTTGTAACACAGTGGTGATTCCTGTCTCTGTTCCTTTCCTAGAATATGGACCTTAAGTCAGAGATTGCTGATTGCTGTTGCTGATGGTTGAAATTAGAAACTCTAGGGAAATTTTCCTGTACCCTCTAACGTGAGTTCACATTAGGATAGAAAATAGTGTCTATTTATTTTCATTATCATATATTAGTGTGTATAATTTGCTCCTTTTGCAAAAGATTTGCTTAGCTTTCATGGTAAGGCTGCACTAGGTGTTCAAGGATACTAGTCAACATTCACATATTACTAGTAGATGGCATAAACATAAAAAAAGGCTACATTAAACAATCAGAAAAAACTGAAAAACCTGCCAGAGAACAAACTGGACCTTCCCTCAGGCAACCTTAAATTATTCATCAGTCTTTTAGGAAAAAAATTGTTAGACATTAGGACCTATTTTATATGTTTTTAGTTATTCAAGTAGCAAATATTAGATGGAGTTTATGCTGTTGTTAGCAGTATCATTTAGAATTCACATTGTATCTCTAGAAAAAAATAAAAGCTCTTCAGACCCTCCTTAAGGCAAGTACCAAGAAAACATATTTCTTAATTTTTAAAGCATACATACCTTTTTAACTTTAAATTAGAATCTAGGACAAAATAATGCAAGAAGAAAATGTGGAGAGGTGGATGGAGAACAATTGAATATACATGACGGAAAGGAAGATATATTTTGATTGAATATATCTTGCAATAGCCCACAGCCACATAGTGGAACACCAAACACAGAGATTTCAGGAGGAAAATGCTCCACCAAAATAAGTTATGCAATAAGTAGTGGCCACTGAATGCAGCAACAGTGAGAAAAACTGAGCTACGGCATGTTACAACCTATATAAACTAAAAGGAATTATTTTCTATTTCTTAACATGGAAAATGGAATATTGGTTTTAACTGTTAAAAAACTTGGGATCATAATACAAGTTAAATGTATTCTCAAGTATCACCTGTAGATGTATAAACAACAGTGACAGATTCTTACTAATTTTTGTTTCTGAACCTGAATTAAAATTTTGCAGTGAACTTTTTTTTTTGTAAGTATACTGAAAAGTAAGTAATAAATTTCTCTGTTCTTTAAACCTGTTATAAAGTACTCAAATACATTGCAACTAAGGATAGGTTTAAGGACATTGATATTTGTAACAGAGATGTCACCAAGTAAAATAATTCTTTCCTTATTTTTATTTTTTTCATCTAAAATGTTGATTTATGTCACATCACCTTTATTAAAATTAAGGGTGCTTCAAATTGGAAAAGTTTTTATGCCAGATGATGATTTTACATTTTTAATTTTCACGGCAGATTGTTCAGTAGACCCTCTCCTTCATGTCTGTTTTTATTTTTTCCCATCTTTATCATACACTACATGCTAATATCCTGCTGTAGATTACTATAACAGTCAAATAGTTTAAAATTATTATAGCAATGAAATAGTCTAAAATTGCAGAACCTGAAGTCCAGGAAGTCAGTGAGATAGATCATACAGATAACTTTGGACTGCAACAGAAACTTAGCACTTGCTTTTCTTTCTCTCTGTTTCTGCTATTCTCTTTATTTTGTTAATTAATTTATTTTAGGTAGGTAAATGTATACAGAGAAAGGACTGGACAAAAAAACAAATCAAGGTGGCAGTGGTGCCTAATATCCCTGGACACTTGTTTCTAGCTATGAAGACAGGCAGGAGATTTGTATCAAGTGTGAAGTTTTCCTAGATAATCATCCACCCTCTTAATTAATATTACTATAAATTGTGTCACTAATGTAGTTCATTTTATATTTTCCTCTTGATTCACACCCAAGGCATCACACATTCTACATACTGTGAACAGTAACATTTCCCACTGCATGATAATTCTAGAATATAAGTGATCTCTCAAACCAAAATATCTAGCTATAATCAAAACTCAGAAGCAGTCTGTCTCTTCAAAACTTTTCAATGTACCATTTTCCTAGTGCAAATACGAAATACACTCAGTTAATTCTTGTAACATTGATATACACACGTTTGTAAATCTAAAGCTATTGCATTCTAAAGCCATTTCAGTCTGAAGAACCAAGAACCAAGTCATCGGATCTGTTTCTCTGCCACTGTAGAAAGCAGACAATAAATGACTGTAAGTACTCAATAAAGTTTTCTGCTGTATAAAAGAGTGTGGTTCCATTCTTAGTAAGAACCTTTTACTCATATACATTTCAGTAGTTCCCTGACAGGCTTTTTACTTAGGCAAAGAACTTCTTACAGAAAGCTGAAATTATTTTTATCTTGTATTTCTGATATTTTGAAAAAAATCTTGTCCTGACAGTGCACTCCCTTTTGAATGAAATATTGTGTAAAAAAAGAGATTTATCAAAATTATCAGAAAGATAAAAATACTACATTTAAAAACATATGCACAAATGTAAAAAGAATATATATTATTATTACTTTCAATATAATGCATCTTAAATGTAACTGAAGCTAGAAGACAGAGCTAGCCCAGGATGAATAACTACAGCGTGCGGCAAGTCTGAGCTGAGGCTTAACTTCTGAAGGTTTTGTCTCTGTATGTTCTGGAGCTGTGGTTATATACTTCAATCCAATTTACGTGTAATAATAACAAACCCTACTCTGAAATTTAAGTCACCTCTGGCAGAACATATCTAAGCGACATTTCAGTAATAATCTGTGAGGAGGAAAGATCTGTAGAGAAACACAAACCATGGACATACGGTTAAACAAGGTCAGGAGCTTGTTTTATGGCTTGAGGCAAATGGCATGGACTGTTCCTGTCCACACTACTTTCTATTTATTGCTTTCCCTTTTTGTCCTGAAACATAAGGTTTTTGTTTAGCTGCTTGTTTTCAGTTTAATGTCTCTGGAATAATGGCCGGGTTGCATCTAATCAGTGTGGTGTTCTCATAGCATAAAACGGAAGGCAGATGTTGCTGACTTGATGACTTCCTAGGGAGAAAGAGGACAAAAAGTCTGCTGAGATAGCGCTGAAGGACTGTGTAAGGTGGAAGGAGTCAAACCTAATCCCCTATACTATGTCTTCTCTAAACTGCCTGCTGCGAATGGTTTTTGTCACATTCCCTGAATTCTGCCTAAGGAAATGTTTCTGAGGGTCCTATCTAAAATGGGCCAAAACCATGTAGGAAGAATGTGCTAACAATTAATCAATGAATAATCAGTGTTCCAGTGTTTGAGCTCCCTCCCTCCCATTCTCCCTGTTTTTCACTCAGCAATACAGGTTAGGTAGAAGGTAAAAAGCCTAGAAACGTCTCAAAAATAGATGTGTACATATCACCTGACTTCAGGTTCTTAGTCAGGTACTTAAAAGACCCTAGCAGACATATCTACTTAGCAGAGAGAGAAGTCACCCCTGTCATGACAATTACAAGCAGTAGCATCTTTCGCATCACTAGTTGCAGAAGAAGATAAGGATTAGCCTTCTGGTATCTAATTTAGTTAGATGATGTGATGACTGTTTATAAGCTCTATCTTTTATCTCTCCTCTGTGAATCCTGAATAGAAGCAGTGAATGGCAAATTGTATTTCATAAAGCTTCCCATTTTGTGTGTAGTATATATATGTATATTTATATATAAAACTGTATATATTCATAAGGCCTCTTTATTATTTTTTTCTGAAGATACGTAATTAAGATTTCACTTAGTGCAGGATATTTTTTATGATATGACCTTCCACACAGTAATGCAAAAAATGTGTTCATGCTCATCTTTACTCAGAAGCACTTGGTAAAAGTTCTTAATAGCATATAAGGAGAAAATACTTCACTGCCTACGGTATAACTGATTGCATTTATGTGTAATTGTAAAAGGACTTATCAAACATTCGCTGGGTATCTTGATTACAAGTGTAACAACAGACCATCTGCTCAGTTGCAGTCTGGTAACCAGCTCTTTCAAGTAGTACATTTCGCCTGTTATTTCCATGAACTAATACGAGCATTAGCAGGTATTACATCTTACAATTGCAAGCGGCTGTGTCACCCGTCTCATCGTATCTATATCAAGAATACATTGTGATAGTTCACAGGACATTAGGAGCCTATGCCTCACACAAGCAAGAATCATGCTCAAAACTCTGTCTTACCTACACGCAAAGTGCAGGAATACTCCCTCCCTGAGGAAGCAATGGCTCCGCCAGGATTTTTTTTACCACCAGCCTTTCAAGCTGTAGGTTCTGGAAACACAACTCCTTCCCCCTGTGTATTTAGGAGATACCTGATGCAGTTATTTCAGAAGATTCTCACAGCAGATGATCAGCTGGAAGCCTCAGCTGAGCCATATAAGATAGATAATTTAATATCTATACCTTTTTGTAGTCATTTATTACCGTTGCCATTACTCATTATTAATATAGACTTTTAGAATTCTAATACATATTCACATCCCTTAGCTACTAAATAGTACTTAGGTAAAACATTTCTGCTTATCATGGCTGAGACAATTACAAAGACAGCTTCTAAATTACATTTGTCACTTTGCCAAGAACAGATTTTTACTTAAATGATACACTTTACTATTGTATACACATTATATTGAACAAGCTAATGATAGTGAATTTGATATTTTGATTCAAAAAGTGATTTATCTCACAGCAGAGCTAGGTCTGGATTCTTTGAGGATTATAATTATACTCTTTTTTCACTTTTTAAAAGAAATATTGATAATGCTTCAGTATACACATAAAATTATTAACTGCTTATCAGTGTGAACATGATATCCTCCCCATTCTTTCAAGAATTTTTTTTTTAATCATCAGATTTCATGCTAATTTTCTAGTGCAGTCAAAATATTTTTCATCCTGTCTGCTGGACACACACGCACACACATTTTGGTGCTTGTGGTCTGTGGGTTTGATAGAGTGAATGTGATTAAGCAAAATCAGTTTTGCTTTAAAATAAAAACACTTTCCCATTCTGTATAGTCTTACATTGAGATTTTCTACAATGTCGTATATATTTGTCCCCATACCTATTACTAATAAAATCATTTCTCTTTTCTTCCTCTATCTGAACAGTAGCCCACAGTTCCTTATTATTCTTTACTATACTGCCTGTAGTAGGGAAGCATTAATGAATCATGAATCACTTCTAGGTACGAGCATTTTGTATTATGGAATAACTGTTCGGATACCGAACAGTCTGAATCTATTGCTAGATCAAAAACGGGCATTGTCCCTCAAAAAATGATGTTTTCTGGAAAGACAGTTTATCTGCACACACACAGATTTATGTTACCATCCTAAAATTCTTCTCTTGTTCGAAAATAGTTCTGCCATCAGAAGCTCACAAATTGCCACAGATTCAAATACGGGAAGAAATAAACTCACTTCTAGCCCTTCCTATTATTTTAACAAATCTCTTTTTGATCAAACTGACCCAGCCAGATCTACCAAAAGGAAGATAAGTATATACATCCATCTAAAAAGGCTAGACTAGAAATTATGACATGTGGACATAGAACTGTTTTCATATGTTTGGTAGCTCATTATTTTAAGTAGGTCAATCATAAGCATGTTTAGCTTCTTAACAGTGCTGTCTGACGGTAAGTTTTCAAAGTCAAAAATAAGACCATGAAAAGTAGAAGATTTGGGAAGTATTAACACAGGCAGGGGGAAATACAGAGAAGACAAGATGCTGTAAATGAGAGAGATTTGGCCTGATTTTGATGAATGACTTTTGACCCACAAACTGAACCTCCCTGCTTTGAACCCTTCCCTCCCTATCATTCCTTTATAAGAATCAGACAAAACATAGAAGATGACTTTATCTTTTTAAAGTCATGATTGCACACATACTTTTCCAAAATTCTGATTAATTTAGGGAAAAAGGTTTTCTGTGATACTGGATTCCTTAACTAATTTCTCTTTCTTTCTCTAGTCAGGCATCACTCAACTCTCCATCCCATAATTAGTATGCTGCTAATGATGCGCAAAAGTAGGACTAGAGAAAAACAATTCAAAATAAATATGCATGGATTTGCTCTCAGAACTCTTACCCTTATTATTAAATACCGCATCTGTATGATCAGAACAGCTTCTTAAAACTTTAAAAAAAAAAATGAGTGAACATCAATAAATATAACAGGTAGCATCAGGTCAGTTTCTCTTTCAAATGTCTTCATTGAATTCAGACTAATTTATAGCAAATGCCAAAGCATAAGACACAGACACAGTGGAGAGAAGAAGACACAGTCAAGCATTTAATACAACACCTCTGGAAAAAATATTTATTTTATATATATATAGAGAGAGAGAGAGAGCATTTGGGAATTAGACACACTAATTTCTGCTGCGCAGCAATATTAATTGCTATTAGAAGTACACCTAAAACTTAAGAGTAGTAACAAGCAGAGACATGTGAGCGCCACTGTAGTTTAATGATCAATAAATCATCAGTTCGGTGGTATTAAAAAAAATGTATAGGCAAGAGTCAAATTTCTCTTCAGGGGAGCCATTCCTGCCCTCTCTTCTTGCTTGTCTTCTCTAAAATGTTCTTGTATGCCTACAACTTACACTACCATTTCAATAGAACCAACACTTGAGTATCACAAAAACATGCTTTAAAAGTACTGTTTCCAGACCGGTTCCTTCTCCCAATCTCTGCGGTCTGTAGCATTTACAATTGTGGTATCAAACCCAATTATTTCTTATATGATAGGGCAATAATAAGTGATTTCACAGCAATTACTTCATTATTTTCGAAACCTCATAGAAACATGTTGCCGCCAGCCTGGGGTCGGTGCCGGCGGCGCCTCCTCGGCACATGGCGGCTGAGCGGGACCCCCCGGAGCAGCAGCCCAGCGGGCGGCGCGTGACCCGGGAG
>NW_010576415.1:32294-86977 GCF_000705375.1 Tinamus guttatus | reverse complement strand
GCGCTGCGGGTGTGTCCGGGGCACTGGGGGAGAAGGGAAGGGCTGCAACGGCCCTGCCCCAGGAGGACTGCTGGAAGGCCTTTTTAAGAAGAGAAAGAAACTGGTCGGAAAATAAACATCCAAGAATACTATCTTGGGAAAATGATGATAAAGAACCCACTGTCAGAACCAGATCAAGGGGAAAAGGAAAATCCAAAAGAGAATGCAAAAGAGATACCTACAAAAAATATATAAGGGCAGATGACCCCATACTATCCTGTAGAAATGGGAAATGGCACACCTTGTAGCTTGAGACAAAACCTACCTGGATCAAGCACAGTGATGTACATCTGCCATCTGTAAGCTAAGCACGAGATCCTCTCCGTAGCTGAAATCACAACCTGCGAATATGAAGGGGTTATACTGACATATCTGTTATGCAGCCATCCTGATTATAGGTTCCGGGCTTCCCCTGGGAATGACATCTTTTGCCAGTCGCTACCAGGATCACACTTAAACCCCATAAACTGGAACAGCTGGAGAAACAGGAAGAATTAAGGACAAAGAAGTGCATTCAACAAAAGAAGAGAAATTTCCTTCCATGCATAAACCAGTTGCTATTGGCAACCACCAACTATTGACTGTGGGAAAAATCAATATCTCCCAACTGACTGATGACCAACTTATAAAAGAGTTTCTTAGTGGTTCCTACTGCTTCCATGGTTTGGTTGGTGGAAGTATGAAATATGTTACCACAAGGATAAGGAAAGCAGATGAGGCCCTTCCAATATTGTGGCATTTTGGCGGAAGAGAACCAACCCAACCTAGAAAAGCCATGGTGGAGGTGCGGGACCCAGGGACAGGCTGATGGGAGAAAAAGCAGTAGCACTGATAACGTGGGGATGAGGGTATGCTTGTGTCTCCACAGATCAAGGCCTGCAGTGGATTCCTGCGCAATGGGTCTGACTGGCACTAGTGGCAATCTCCTCCTCCCTTTCTTCATTATCCTCACCAGAACCGTAATGGCAGTGCCCCAGATCCCATTACTATGTCTAAACTGTGGAGCCCCCACCGGAGCTAAGTGTTACAAAAAACAAAAGAAGAGGGAGATGTTGCAGTCAGCCTGGGGCTGGTGACTGGCAGTGTCTCCTCGGTGGACGGGGCTGGGGCTGAGCAGGAGAGGTGGGAGCTGCAGCCAGCGCGTTACCAGGCACCTCATTTAACAGCCTTGTTTGTGGTCGTGTAATCACCTGGCTGATTGGTCGCTTGGGTTGCTGGGCTCCGCATGCTGCCCAGGCAGGGCAGGGGCTGCTCTGGGGTTGGAGGTTGGATAAGTTGTGTTTATCCCTAAATAAAGATCTTCAGCTCACCATCACAAAGACCCTGCTCCTCAATATGCCCACAAAACGCATTCCCAGAAGATCTGCTGTTGACTCTTGCTCTTAGTAAAGTCCCTTTTCCTTTTACATGTTCTTAAAACATGAAGAAGGAGTTACTACCAGGAACAACTTGTTGATGTATAAGTTATATGTTGTCACAGAATGGTCGAGGTTGAAAGGGACCTCTAGAGATCATCTAGTCCAACCCCCCCGCTCAAGCAGGGACACCTAGAGCACGTGGCACAGGGTGGCATCCAGGAGAGCTTTGAGCATCTCCAAAGAAGGAGACTCTGCAACCTCTCTGGGCAGCATGTTCCAGGGCTCTGTCATTCTCACAGTAAAGAAGTTCTTTAATTAATACTAGATTTTAGCTCAAATCAATTCTATAAGATCTCGTTTAATGATATACTGCGCTTACCGTCTTGAGTCTTTTGAACAAGTTGCTTCACTGAATCTTGTCCATGGTAATTTTGGGGAAGTATGGCCTTTTTTATTATTTTTTTTCAGTTTGATTAAATTTAGGCTTCTTAAAACTGTCATCCATAAACCATGGGCTGAATCACCTAGTCAAAATAGCTACTTTTTTGAGAATGTAAAGGGAGGATCATAACATCTTTCTGTTTTCTATCAAAAGCAAATGTTTTGTCATCTTAAACATTTCTTTGCATCATTCTAGCGTTCTTTTAGACATCTTTTGCAAAAGGGTCTAATAGAACAAATTCATCAGAAAAGATGCATGCTTTGGTCACTGATCTTTCATTAGTTTTCAGAGCAAGGCAAAATTTATAACAGGATTTTTCAAAGTCACTTAAAGCCAGTGATGTTTTACTCTCCGAGCCAACATTCACACTTCATGACATTTTAATGGTTCAGAATAATGGTTCAGGGTTTTAGTTTCCCAGGCAGATTGAAACTAAATTTCAGACTTAGCTTCCTTCAGAACATCTTTGCTATAAGATTTGCCAGGCACTCTGATTTTTATCCTCCTGAATTAAAGAAATCAAGATACATGCCATAAGCCATAAGATGGAGCAAGAAACAGAACCTTGTGAAATTAGTATTAGAATTGGTAAATAACTTATTCTAGAAATCCTGCTTTTAAAAAAGGAAGTTTTTTTAGACAAGTGCACATTTATATTGAAAACATTTTTAAGTGGGAGAGGAAGGAAGCTAGGGAGATTTCCAAAATATCAGATAGCTTAATAAACCTGAATACTGACACGGATTTGAACAAAGGTCCTGTATTCTCTGTCTTTTTCAGAACAAGAACACATCAACTAGCAGACTTTACAAGGGATCCTGTTACTTTAATCAAATTCTCTATTTTATCCTAGTGTAGAATAGAATTATTATTTTGATTTTCGGATAGTTTTATGAGACAAGAGAATGTTTTCCTGGTCATGTGCTACTTAAAATTCTGTTCAGTATAAACGAGCTTTCGCACTTTGATCTTTCTTGAGTATTTCAGAACAACTATTCCATAAAAGATACTTTTGCGTCCATTTCTGATGGGTTTATGAGTCAGCCACAAACTTGTGATGAAGATATTCACCCGACTTCCTCTTTTTTTTCTTGAAATGAGCTTGAGAAAAGACAATATAAGATTTGTAGAATCTGAAATTACTATGTTTTACCAAACCACAGAAGAAAACTGAAATGCAACAAAATCCATTTCTAAACAAACTTCCTGACTGATATATTAAACAAAATATCTGAGAAATAACCCTTTCCTCTCCTCCAGTTCCTAGGAGGAAATGTCCTCTTCTCCATTCTTTCTTTCCATTCCAAAAAAATTCCTTGACTTAGAGGGATGGAAAATTCTACATGATCTCCTGTGAGACTCCTCCTTTCATCTGTTATCATCACAGAGTAATTGATAACATGCCATTTTTGAAGGAATTTCGTTTTAGAGTATTTGGAATAAGCAGAAGTATTTCAAAATGTAACCTAAGCTCTACTGCCATTGTTAAGTAGGAACATAGACTCTATATGCAATTGCATCTTATGGAACTGTCTATAAATGTAGTTGAACTGTAAAAATCTAATAAATGAATTTAATAGTGGCAGAATTATTCTAGACTGCAACATCAGTATAACTTTGGTTTGCCTTATCAGACTTCGATTTATTTTCATGGACCACAGTTAAAACTGAATCCATAAATCATGTTAACATTTACAAGTCTCAAAAGAGTCTTAAATAGTTAGCAAAAATAACACTGAAAATAATAGCCTACTAATTCACTGTCCCTTAAAAACTCAATAATTGCCTAATCATTAAACTACCCATTGCTGAAAAAATGGGACAAATATTGTGCAGATAATGTGTATATTTATGTGTATCATTCATATTAGATTTTTTTCCTCAAAAAGCTCAGTAGTAATAATGATAAGAAGAACTAGAAAAAAAAAACAGCAAGTGATCGGAAGGTTCAGAAGGTTTTTTAGCGGTATCCAATTTAGTAGAAGGCATTACAGGAAGAAAATATTTTCATATGCATTTAGGGTTTTGCAGTGCAGCAACACTGCAAGACCGATAAATGTCTTTACCTGATAGTTTTGAACAAGCAATTAAATAGCTCCTCTGCTATGTATATCATTTTAAATAACCCTGTATTTCTTCTTCAAGACAAGTTCAAACATAATATAAAAGTTATTTCAGAGACTAAGAAAAAAGAAAAAGAACTTCAGAGGAAAAATGGGTGAAGAACTCGTTTCCAAAAGTCGCAGCTGTAGGTTATGTAAGGCTGAGACTGAAGAAGAATGACAATCATAGTACGAAATTTCCAAGGGAACTTAGTAGCTTGAAAGAATTCACGAAGGTAAGTGAAATACTGTCACAGGCTGAAAGATCTATCTGGAAAAAAAGAACTAAAAGAATGGAATCGCCAATACATTTGCTTTTAAAATGAACGCCTGGAGATTTTTTGGTTATAAGCTGTTTGTTAAGATATTCCAGCCTATACCATTATGAACTGATGCATAAATATATCCATGAATTTCAATGAGCAACTTGAATATTTGTTCTCCAGTAAAACTGTGTATGCTGGAATTTGATTAGAATGTGAAATCTCTTGAGAACTAATTGCTTAACTGACACACAAAGCAGTGATATAAGAAAACCCCTACAGTAGACTTTTTAAGTTGCTACCATGGAGATACTTAAGTTAGACACTCACATGATCGTTGTTATTTGAGAGATGTTTGCCTGAAAAAAACTCCCTGTACATATATAGTACAGAGAAAATTCTACCTCCCCTCTGTCCCAGAGTGCCTTTTAGTAAGGCTGTCTCTAAAGAGAGCATTTACCAAAAGTTATGTACAGGTTGAGGAAGAGAATATTCTCAAATTCTAATTTATATGAGTTTATGTTGGTATCCACTCTTGTAGTTTCTTTTCTCTTGAATAATTGCCATTCTGCCTAAGACTGTGCAATTAGGTCGGAATTTAAACAAAACTAATTAAAACGAAGATGGGAACTTGAGGTATTAGGTCATGTAGAAATCATTATGTGTTGCTTGATATGGAAAGAAATAAGAGGTATGACAATTCTATATATATACAGTGCATACTACATGTTCAGAGTATTTTCTATATGTACACATAGGACCAAGTAAGCATTTTTGAGAGGGTAATAAAATCATTTATGCGTAGAACATGATGGCATTTGTTGTGGGCCTTTTTGGTTTTTAAATTGCTGTATATAAAAATCAAGTTAGAGTATATTTAAAGCATCAGGATCTTTCTGAAAAGAAAACTTCACACCATTTAAAACTGCATAATGACATTTACATTGTCAGGCAATGACAGGATGAAGGAACTGATGATTCTGTTCCCCGTGATTGTTCTGTTATTTACCAGAATCAAGTACTGCTTTTAGGACATGCCTAAGCTTGACAATGGAAGCCTTTATAGAAAGCTTGTAGAAAGAAGGTCACCATTCTTCATCTGATGTCAGCTGATTGTAATTTGTCTTTGCTTACAAAGAAGACAGGATCCTTTTAAATAATTCTTTTCTGTACTTAATGCCAATGTTTAATATTATGCTAAGAATATTATAAAAACATTCTTCATATAGGCAAGCTATCACTTTTTGAAAAAAAAAAAAAAAAACTAAGCAAACTATTAATCATAGAACTTGTTGGTTTTCTATGATCACTTCCTTAAAGCTGAAAACAATTCTAACAGGTAGTTAAGGAAAGGTGTCAGGAGGCCTGTGTAGATGAACAAATTGCTCCTCGCAAAACTTAAATGAAGTATATAAGGGGTGGAAGGAGACCCAGGTCACCCAAAAGGAATATAAAGACACTGTCATGCTTTCAAGGATGGTGATAGGAGAGCCAAAGAATGTGAAGGACAAAAAGACAAGTTTCTACTGGTATCATCTAGCGTATCACCAGCAAAAGGAAAACAGGGGAAAATGTGGGCCTAGAGCCGAATGAGTCGGGGAACTGGTATTAAAGGACATGGAAAGGCCAAAGGTATTCACTGCCTTCAGATCAGCCCTCAGCAGTCCCTGACACCTGAGACCAAAGGAACTATCTATCTGGAACATGGAAGGCTTGTTCTCAGTAAAAGGTGATTATGTGAGAAACCATTTAAACAAACTAGACATACAAAATTCCATGGGACCTGATCGAATTGCACCCATGAGTGTGGAGGTAGTTGACTGACATCATTGTCAGGGCATCCTCAATTATCTTTGAAAGGTCATGATGATCTGGAGAGATTTCTGAGGACTGAAAGAAGATAAATCTCAGTCCTACAGGAAGGGTAAGAAGGAGGATCTGGAGAGTTACAGGCTAGTCAGCTTCACCCCCATCCCTGAAAAGATGGTAAATCATCCTGGAAACTATTTCCAAACATACGGAGGTCAAGAGGGTAGTAGGCAGGGGTTTATAAAGGAGAATCATGCTTGATCAACCTTATGGAAATGAGATATCTGGCAGACAAGAGGGCAGTAGCACATGTAGTTTATATCAACTTTAGTAAGGCTTCTGATGCTGTCTCCCGCATCCTCCTCACTGACAAACTGTTGAAGCATGGACTAAGCACTGGGAAAGTGAGATGGCCACAGTGATGACTAAACAACTGAAACATCTCTTATAAGGAGCATTTGAGAGAGCCGAGACTGCTTAGTCTGGAGAAGAAAAGGCTCAAGGGGAATCTCACTAATGCATGGGAGAGAGTAAAGAAGATGGAGCCAGACCCTTACTAATGGTTCTCAGTAGCAGGACAAGAAGCAATGAGCATCAATATAGAAATGAGCACCAAATACAGAAATTTCCATGAGATCTAGAATAAGAGAAAATGAGAAAAATATGAAAAACAACAACCCAAAAAACTTGTTACTCTGAGGATATTGAACACTGAAGCAGGCTGCTCATAGAAGTTATAGAGTCTCCAATGATATTCAATGCCAAGTGTAACTGGACACTATTCTGCGGCTCATATTAGATGATCTCCAGGGGTCCCTTCCAACTTCAGCCGTTTTATGATTTTGTGATTTTGTTTTATTGCTTCTTTGTATACCCTTTCACAGTTCCATACATGTTCTAATATTTTTATTACATAAGTTTACAGAATTATAGATTACTTTAGTCTGGAAGAGACATCTGGAGGTTATTTGGTTTAACCCCTCTCTGGCAGAGCAGGGGCCATACTATAGTAAACTAAAGTGATCATGGCACCCATCATTCAGAAAAGTCTGAAAGAAGGTACAATTAATGACCATGCATGTATCCACTTATGTTATAAGACTAGAAGATGCTGCTGTGAGACACTAACTGGTTTGGTTTCCTGTGAAATATATTTTTATTGTATAGCTTCAGTAACAAGTATGAAGTTTAAAATAATCATGTTCCTAGATGTAGGTATTCCTAAAAATGAGAACTGATTTTTGCCTCATGCAATTTTAGCTCCTCCTGAATAAGATTACAATCTGGAGGGCTGACAAGAAAAAAGACCCAATATCTGCCGTAATGTTCTGTCTTCTTTCTCAAGTCATGGAAATAAGGTTAAATTATCTAATAGAATGGAAACAAGAATTGGAATATATCTGAATATTTATAAAAAATTATACTGAAATGTTTTTCTCCTTCCATAAACTCTCTCATAAAATACAATGGGATATATCAAAGACTCTTGATACTTTTAAACAATTATACTAAATGCTTTCAAAGTACAGTTAGATTTTTCAAATATAAAACAGCTTTTATGATACAGCTTTAAAAACACAATCTTGCCAGGCATTGTTAGTATTTAGTACTTTTTCCTGTACTCCTATTTGATTTGCCATTATGTAGATTCGTGATGTGGTAACGCTTGAAGATTGCTGCATATCAAAGATCAGCATGAGTTTGAGTTTTGAGTTATTCTAAAGTAATCTCAGCAGAGTAATTTCTCCAAAGATTGCTCGAAATCACGTGAATGATTTTTCTCCTACTTTATTTGAAGCATTGTTTTTCTCCCATTCATATTGACACCCTTAAAAATAAGTATTTTGTAAATGATTACTTTTTATTCTCTTTTATATATCATTTCCCTTGTGCAAACTTTTCTCAGTTCAAAAAGTTCTCTTATTCTTTGTAGTCATCAGCATTTTATAGCATGATTCCTTTGAATAAGAAAATTAATTTAGCCCATAATCAACTGAAGCAGTTTTGGTCAATTACCTTTTCATACTCAGGGTGGTACCTGCCTAATGCTGCAAGTTCCAGCTGATTTGGATTCCAAGTTATACATAAATCTCTTGACTCAACAATCAGATACAGAGCTATAAGATGAAGCCACCAACTGCTACATGTAAAAAAATCTTTTTCAACCTAAATTTGGTCCTCGGTATATTTATTTTTTTTTAGTTAATGATATCAGTGAAGTAATGTAGATATCAGCTATGCTAACATATTACAAAACAGCTAGATCCTAAGCTATTATACTGTATTCTAACAGCATGTAAAGAAAATGTCATCTAGTCACAGTATTCCACAGATCAGCTCTCAGCAAGACTAATAATTTATCAGCAGTAAGATTTCAGTTGTTTAAACAGTGCTTCTATTTTGTGTAAGAGATATTTCTTGCAAAATACCCTTCATGTGAAAACTGCTCCTATTTTTTGGCAAAAAAAAAATCTTTTCAAATTTACCTACACAGCATGAATTTCACCCCGGACAAAGTTTTCTTTATTTTACATATCTGATCTTCTAAATTATATTATATCAAATTATGGCAAATTACGTGATGTCATGTCACGTTATACAGTTTACATTGTAAATCAATTTAGGTTGATGCAATATGACAAAGTAATGCAATATATCAGTTCTAAAAACACATCCTTTAAGTAATGAAGTAATAGTTCATCATACAAACCAGAGCACCTATTTAGTATTAAATATTTATCATCCACAGCAGCATTTGAAACAACTGGGTCAAGTATCTGCAGTAAGAGAATACATTTGTTGTCTTCTCTGCTAATGGATTAAATGGTACCATGCTAACATTCTTCCCACATTACACAAACTCATTTCATTAAAACACTCCCTATATATGCCAGCAGTCCTGAGGCAGTACATATATTAGTTGATAAAGATATGTCTTGTTAAAACACACTACTTGGCTTTCAAATAGTTCTTGTTCTTAATTAAACTGATTAGTCAGCTTATTGCTTCGGTTCATATCGTATATGAAGCATTCATTCAAAATTGTGATATGAACAAAACTAATTTCAGAACAAGAAACTTAAAAGTCAATAAAAGCAATGGTGTCTGGAGCAAGCAGAGTGCTAGTCTTTCTCTCCACAGAACAAGTAAAACACTAAGCAAACAACAGGCTGTCTCACCAGCCATGCTTGAAAGATAAGTCCAGAGAGCAAGGGCAGTGTTACAGAATCAAGGACATGCATTTCTTGGTATTTGTTTACACGAGATTACAATGCAGCATATACAGATACTTGGAGCTAACTTTGGTACCTAGTAGCAATTTGAGCTAGGAGACCAACTGTACACAAATTTGCACAGTAACCTACTCTACTTCCAGACATTGTCCACACTGATCTCCATGCTGCTAGAGTGAAATTGCTTCCAGTTTCACTACACCGCACTGCAAACCAAAGTATAATATCCCACAGCTGTTTCTGCCACCCAACTCTTACATTCAACAGGAGCAACACTTACTTACAAAGATAGCAGGTCAGTCGGCACCCCTTTAAACATCCACCCTAGTGAGAGATGAGTGGCAGAGAGACAGGTTTATCAAGCAGCTTGAGACTGCAGAGCAATTATCCAATTAGATTATTTCCAAGGGGAATGGGGAATGCTTTAGGAAGGCCTTTTTGCTTTGGTGATTTCCACTTTAGTGTGCTGTGCAGCTCTACCTACCTTTGTGCCATACATCGCATTAAGAGGGACAGAAGGGAGAACTTGGAAAAAGGGGGCTGCGTAAGCCAGTGTTACTGTGGAAATGTTGTGTTTTCAGTTACGGCCCAGGGAAGAAATGAGGAAAGAGAAGGTAAAAGAGAGAATGAAGTGTTATTTGAAATAAGACAGTTTAAATGTAATTAATCTTGTGTTAAAAGGTACAGATCTTGCTTACGTCATGTCATTTGCCAAACTTGCTTGTGTTGGAAGCATAAATATCCTGTCCAGAAAAAATATATCAAGATCTTTTGTCCTGGTTTCCCAAAATATTCAGTCAAACATTACCAATTCACCAAGGAGAAAAATCGTTATTGAGGGAGATAAGCATAATTTGTGTTTGTACAAAACAGGCTGTTTGTATTTTTGATAAACCGTGCTAGAGATCTCTGAGGGGCAGAAAAAATTCTCACAGTCCGTGTGAAATAAACCAATTATCTCTAAGTCTAAGAATACTAATCAGGACTCCATTCAACGGTATTTTAATTTCTAAATAGAGCGTCTTAAGTTTTAAATAGGTTCATTGATGTTCATGTGCACAGATTATAGAAGATAGAGCTTCTTTAATTGTACACCTAAGAATATTATGGCTCTTCAAAAAGATTTTTGAATGAAGTTGAAATGTTCCATTTCAGTATCAATAGTTTTCCTCTTATTTTTGTGACCAGACAAATCCTTCATTACCAAGTATGTGACAAACCTTGTTGCCTAGCCTCAGAAGTAGAAGCAAGTCTTCCTTTCATTCTTTTTTTTTCCCTTTATAAATAAGAACAGAGTATTAGATAAAGTAAAATAGAAGATATATAACAATGGTCTATAAAATATACACAACTATCAGAGTGGTAGATACTAAGAACAGTACATTCCAAAGTAAAATCTGTCAAAGTATTATCAATTCTACAGGGTTACCTTTTAATACCTTGCTAAAAAAGAGACAACTTCTTTTGGATCAATAATAAGAATAAATAAGAATAAGAATAAATATTGGGTTAATAAACTATTTCTTTTGGCATGATGAACTGGTGAAGTTCAGAAATGCTTTTTGTCTTTGATTTGTTTTTTTCTCTTTTTCTTTTTATCTTTTTTTGTGTTAAAAGTGATACTTTGTATTGCAGTTTACTAAATTTAGCTTTAAAAATATACACAATTAAAAGCCAAAGTACTTTAAAATTTTATGCTCTGTTGAGTTCCTCTCTCGTATGTGTATTACTTTGGTAAGCAAAAACAAGGAGGTTTCATTTCAAGTCTAGACATTTGATGCATAGTTTTGCCATTGAAATGAATTTGTATATATTTATGTAGCTTGTAGCTATAGATGTGCATTCTTGAAATCCAGTTACAGTGTTTGGTATTACTGAAAATCAGAAATTCTCACCACAGTGCAGGTAAATGACCTACAGGAAATCTAAGAATTCCTGACTCTGGAACAAAGGTAATATAAAAAGAAATTGAGCAGCAGTGAATTTCTTGTACAAAAGATAGATCCCTCCTTATAGATAGGAGGGATACTCACAAAAGAGGATGCATTCTCTAAGCTGAACATCCTCCAGGGCAGGGAAGTTTCAAGTTGTGAGAAATCAATATTTGATCTTACTTATTCATATGAATGCAGGATATGAAAAGACATCCTGGGGGGATGTTTAGAAGTAAAGCCAGATACTTGGACAGAGTCATGAATTAAAGAGTTTTGAGAACTTCATTTTATCTTTTCTGAACCATGAGTTTGCTTGCTGTTTTATCAATGTAGGATATTTTTGAATAGTTATTTCTATGAAAGAATTAATAGATCCTGTCTGCATGTAGTTAGAAAAGTAGCTGAGGCCGGGTATTTCTCCAAAATGGTCTTGAAGTTTGCCATTCTTGTTTTTCATATATGTATCACATCTACAATTTTTGTGAACAGTAAACTTCTCAAAATGGAATTGCTTGCTTTTTATGGTTCAACACTTACATCGAGGCAGTTTTCTGTACCAAGATCATCAGGAAACCATAGCAATTCACCATAGCAAATGTCATCATGTGTTCAGCATTTCTATTCACATTTTTATCTGTGTTTTTATTCATCTTTTCCTCTATACTCCCGTTTTCATTTCACACGTGTGCAGAAAACCTTCTGGTATGGAATTTATTTTTTTTTCTGTAAATATTCCTGACTTCACATTTACTCAAAATCAATTTGAAGAAAATATGTCACTGTTTGTAAATGTGGCCAGGTAATTTCAAGTCCAGACATGAACTCAGCTATTTTTCCCCGTGGGTTATTTGTTTTAATAACTTTAAAAAAAAAGCAATGCATATTACAAATTTATATATGATATAGTTTCACTTGATATCTTCATAGAAAATTATGATGTTTGTGGTATATAGTCAATAGCTTCTCTTGCAAGTAACAAAGTGAGAAATGAAAGCCAATCCTATTAAAATTTACAAAGATGCTTTAAAAACAAAATAAAATTGTATTACTGTAAAGTAATGCTGTCAATAGGATATAGGTGTAGTTAATGGTAGGAAACTAAAATCCTCCAGAAGTTGTAAATATCTAGAATTTTTGAATGATTAGTTGCAATTATTTACTTTATCTTCATGTAACATTCTGGAGGTGGTGAATATGGATTAGTGCAGAGAAGATGAAATATTCAAATAACTCACATCATAGCTTACTTTTCTTCTGGGAAAAGTGGAAAAAGTTCAGAAAAGAAACCAAAGATCAGCTGAAGGTCTGGAAAACATGGCTTGCAGTAATAGATAAAGCAGCTTTGTCCAAAAGATTAATAGGTGACTTGACAACAGTTACAACAGAAGCATAATGAGATCCAATGTTGGAAGCCAATGATAAAGACTAAAAACAAAAATGTGAACTTTCATTAAGGATAACTCAGCTGTTATTGTTTCCAATCATGATACACAGCCTGCAGTTGAAGGAGGTTATAAGTGTAAAATCTTATAAAAAAAATCTATGGTTAGAGACTACAAATATAACATAGAAGTTAGTAGATGGTAAAACTTCTTTCAAAATGGTCCTAGCAAGTGAATTTCTTGACATAGAACTTCAACGTCAACTTTTACATGGTGTTGACATGGTAAGATAAAGCCATCTGTCCTTTGAATTACTTTGTTGCTGCTTCAAGACAGATTTCAGTGTTAGGGTTCAAGGTTCACGACCAGAAGCAACACATGAAGTGACATATTTTTCCCCACATTTTTGAGCATACTTCTATGTACACCACATACCACTGCAAGTTAAATACCCCTTTTTTTCTTTCATCTGTATATACACAACAGTAAATATAACACAGGAGTGCGGAGAAAGAGCACTTCACTGTAATAGCTGTTTTTGGATTATTTTTACAGGAATTTATTCTAATAAGTAGAAAATGTATTATTCATGTTAAAATAACATCAGAAACCAGATCCTGCCTGACACTCAGACCAAATGAGAAGATAGCGTTAGCAGCTTACTTCCAGTAAGTGATAACCAACTACTTTTGATAGCTTACTTCTACAGAAGAGAAGTTAAACTTGTTCAGAAATCAGAGAAGTTGTCATTATTTCACTAATTTTATAGTGGCGTACAGTGGATTTATATATCATTTCTTTTTCCAAAAAGGTCTGATGTTTGTGTGACTGGTGTGCACGTTGCTGGCTTGTGCTGCTGTTGTATGCTTCCCAACAATTCTATGAGTCCCATTCTAAGCGACTTTATTTCCGTCAAGTTCCATGTTAAGTTATCACTTAACATCTTTTCTCATGTTTCTATTTTGATAGAATTTTATTCTATCAGTGTTAAAACATTCAGTAGTAATTGTTTTAACAAGATTAATCAAATAAGAGAATACAATGATTGGGTGCTACCATTTGGCTTGCTTTAATGATTTTACCCTCTTATATCAGTTATTTTATAAACCTTTCTTGACAAACAGAGGAATTTTTAATCTTTTTTTTTTCTCCAGGGAGATTCCAGCATTTTATTACTCATGTCTGTTTGATACCAAAGTATCCTTCAACTTATCTGTATTTTTTATATTATCACTTGTACTTTGAGAAGAAACTCGGGAGGTTGGATCCCACTACATAAGTAAAAAGAAATAGTATGTAGCATAATGGACTAAGTATACAATTTTTGGCCACTGCCAGAAAAACTAGAATAATCTTATTATCAGGTCAGGCACCCCTCAAGACAGATGTGTTAAAATATACCAGATGTCTGTAGTACTACTACAGTAGTATTATTAGACATGCAAGGAGTTACTATTTCTTGCCTTTTCCATCACTGGCTGCTGCAAAATGTTTAATTTTGGTTGAGGGATGGAGAAGATCTGATCTGATCTATATAGCCGCCTTCTCTTTTTTTCTTTTTTTCCCCTGCCTGGTCTGAAAATGTGTTTCACGTGGCTCAGGACGCAAAAGATGTTTAAAACTTGTTAAAGATACACTTGCCAATACAGTTAGGTTCACTTTCAATACTTTTATTCATCTTTTATGAATAAGTTTTATTTCAATATTTAATCACTATTCTCCCCTCCTCCAAGGAATCACACTAATTCTCTTCAGTAAAGAAGGTTAAAAAGCAATATTTAGGATGACGCATTTGCAGCCGGTGGCACTTGATTTGAACCTGAGGTTCAAATAAACACACTTACTGTATCTGTCTACTGGCTTTCTCACCTAACACCTGGAAAACAAAAATATCATCATATAGTCTCCAGCATATAACACTCTGTTAGCACTCAAACTAGTGCTAACAGTGTGCGCTAGTGTTCATCTAGAACAATGAAATAATAACACTTTTTCTTTCCCCAGGGGAGAAATAATAGAATATGTTAAATTTAAGAGAACAGATCAACCAAACAATCTAGGCAGGTTGTTTTAGCATCATGTTATAGTTGCATACATCAGCATCTTCAGGCTTGCCTCCTCCTTTCCTTCAGTATTCCCCATTTATAGGTCTGTTTGTTTAATTTATTTTTAACGGGGTGTCAGAATCCAAAACACTGGCAGCTTTGAGACACGCTGCTCCATTTCCTATATTTTTTTCTGATGAGATATTATTATTACCTAGATCGCTAGGTCTTCATCAGCTGTTCAGGTCTCACTGTCACCTTGAAGACACCTCAGCATCTTAAGGGACAAATATGTTGGAAATAAAATCCTTGACATCACTGATACATCAGAGGTCTTCCTGATAGATATCTCTCATTCCTTTATTCATCTTTAGGCTTGTATCATTACTTTGCCTAAGATGATCCAGATTGTAATCTTTCTTTGAGGTGACATTTTATATTGAACACATTTTGCATATTGTTCACTCTCCAAAAGTTGTAATAGCATTTTATTACACTTACTGAAATTTTAACTGAAGCTGTTAATTCAATGGATTTACCATTCATTCACTTCTCCTTTCTCACTAATAGGTGCAGTCAAAAAAGAATCTCTTTCTCCATTTTTATCACCTTTCTATAGAATGTAAATGTTTTACTGAATGTTGTATTATACTGCAGATCTTCCCATCAAAGCAGAGGATGCAGATTTAAGAAAATTGTTCAAAAATTACATAGTAATTACATTTACAAGGTAACATGGAAAAACAGAAAACCGTTGTAATCTTTTGTTTTAGCAATATGTTATTTATTTTACTTTATTAAGTAGGAGTGCTTTTCAAGAACTATGTTTTGTCCGAAACAGATGGCCTTGAGGAAGATAAAGATTGAGGCAGAAACACTCACAGTAAGACTTTCTAAATGAGTAAGGTTTTGCCCATTTGAAGACTTATTCAGGTATTTAGCTTTCTGTAAGTCCCTTTACAGTCAGAAGGAAAATGTTTAAAAAAAAAGAGAAAAAAGAAAGAAAGAAGAGGAAACAATTACCATCAAGAAGAAAGAAACAAACAAACAAAAAAAAAAACTCAAAATTTTGCTACTGATCATATGTAAACCTTACTTTCTATATTTTATAAAACTGACTAGGTTTGAGCCCTGTTTAATTAGATTTGATAGAGTGTAAAGCTGGTTCTCAGGGATCCTTTCTGAGCTACCCCTTTGACTGGAGTTGCAGCTGATCTTTTGATGGCTGGGGAAACCTCAAGACTCTCAGTGATTTAAGTCTCCTGGTTTCGCTGCCAGGCTGCTTTTCCCCAGAGAGGCAGACACCGGAGTAAGAACAACTTCTCTGAAAGTGAGCAGAGATCTCACTTTTCCTCCTCTGACACTTTTTGACAGGATGTAAGGGAGACAGAGAGAGAGTGCAAGGCAGCTTTAAGGTGAGGTGAAATGTTATAGTGGATATAATCTTACAGCTCACTGCAGCAGAAAGGAGGAAATCCTTCCTTCAACCCATCCCTCTAACAGACCAAGTCAGCTCTGGTCCGTTGCTGACATGAGCTGGGTCTCAGATTCATCAGCTCTTTGGCTGACAGAGTGCAACTCACTAATCTGTTGGAAAATTCTCCATTTTTTTTCTGCTGGGTTAGCTTTCTGTCAGCGTTGTGCTTTCAGACATTCATGGAGGGGGTTGACAAGCCAGCACAAAGCAAGCGTCTGAAATGGCTGTCCAGAAGGAGAGAGAGGTGTAGCACTACATCCCTCCAGCAGTGGCAAGGTGCCAAATGACTCAGCTAAAACTATATCCGTGCAGTCAGTCACTTCCTACACAGAGTAAGACTCTTCCAACCTTCTATCCATACCTTCCAGTAATGGGTAGAAGAGGACTATCTGCCCCAACTAAACTGAAATACTTTCAAAGATGTTTGAATACTTTCAAACAAGGCAGGAAGATAGGATCAGCAGACAACTATTTGCGAGAACAATAAGCAAAATTACTGTGATTAACACTGATTTAGAGTGAGGAGAATATTGTCTGGAATGAATGAGGGGTCGAGAAGAATGGAATGGATTATTGAACGAAGGAAGGGCAGATACAGGACTGTCATTCCAATAGTGTCAAAGGGCTAAAAATCACCTGTAAATATCAGGGAGCGTGCTACATTAATTGAAATAGATCTATAAATGCTCTCAAGAATGCAAAGCAGAAGAGATCAAAACACTTCAAATAGACTATTCAAATATTTTTGGAGTCTAACTATTAAAAAATCTCTTCAGTTTGGCAGTGTCTGTTCCTTTATTAACAGGTTTATGTAACTTTTTCACAACAAACAGAAAACTGATGATGTGGCCTAAGGCAAGAGGAAATACTGGAGAAAGGTGGCAAAAGTTATCTAGAGACAGGTTTCACAATGCCTTCTCAACTCAGAGTGTACCTTGATTTCACAAGAACTTCTCCATCATTACTCATACAGTAGTGTGATACACATTTGGAAGCACTAATTATAAATGTTTTTTGAGTCAGGTGAAAACATAGACTTTGCCAAGTTTTCTTTAAATTGATAATGTTAATTGGTGCTTTATAAGCAGTCAAACTAGGACACTGATTTTTCTTCTAAAAAGTGTTAAAGGACAATACAGATTAGAAGTATATCCCAAGTAATATTCACATAAAATACATGCATTACATACCCTTAAGATAACAAAAATAACTAAAATAAAAAGGAGCCAAGGTATTTTTAAAACTCTTTGCTTATCTGCTTTAAAATCTAATGAAGCAGCTTTTCAAAATTTGGGAAGTTACAGACAGTTGTAAATCATTTTTAGCCTTCAGTTGAGGCTGTTTGTTAGAGCAAAACAAAAATAATTTTATATCCAAAGAAGAACACTACCTTTCAAACCCTTAAAAATAGCCACAATTTAATGAAGGAAGCTCACACTCATCAATGTGTAGGAGCAGACAGGTATACTTAACCATACTGAGTCTGGTTCTACTGAAATTTATTCTATTGACTTCAATGTAGTGACAGCCAGCAGCATAAAAAAAAGAGGTAAACTGGATGATAATTGTCATTCAGAACAAGATGTAGCGGTATAATTTCTTCAGGAAAGTTATTTATCTCTCTATATGAGATGGCAATTCTGATGACTGCGGTAAAATAGAAAAGCAATATTGATGCTCCCAACATACAGAAGATTTTTAATTGTACCTGAATAAAATACTGAGACAACTCTAGCTATTTATCGGCAGAAAAAGACTGACTCTAGATGTCCCAGAATAACTTCCACTCTCAGAAATAAAAAGAAGCGTAAGAAAAGATGAAGGATATATTGTTCTTACTTTTTGTGCCATATTTATTTTTCTTTCAGAAAGGAGGATGAAGATTAAATTTACAACAAAAGCCATGTGCATAAAAGTTTTCAAAAAACTTTTCTTTTTTCTTAATCTAAAATTAGGATTTTTTCAGACCAAGAATACAGTTAGTTATTCCAGGTTTTCAAATATGATTCATATAATTTAGAGAGAAGAAAAGAAAAAACCTTCAGAAGCTTTGCAAAACAAAATACTTTGTTTCAAATTCATCAAAACAAGGTCAGCCATAGAACAGGGGAATTCAGATCTACTTTTAAAATTTACATAATCTAAGGAGTTGAAAGATAATACTCTGAATCTAGTGTTAATTTAATCATGAGACTTGTTAATGTTATTGAGAGCTACATACCTCAGTAGTTAAGCAATTAAAAATACTTTTGCAAGTCACAGTGCCATTCCTTAATCCAGCATTCTTATTCATGTGTGCTTGAAAGTTAGTTAAATCAGTCTAAAGAGGAATGCCAGATGCTTTGGAATTGTGAACTTTATCTATTAAGTTAGCAGAATATAACATTAAGGAACTAAAAGTGAGATATTATTTGATCTGAATTTTCTAAAGAGATAGGGATAGAGGGAATCATGAAAAAATGACTTCTAACATTTACTTTTTTTCATACAAAGGTGAATAAATGCATACTCATTTGCTTTAATATATGTCTACCGACACCTCAGATGCCCTGGGAAGCTAAGGAATGGAGGCTGAAAGATAGGGCAGAAGACTTGCATCTTTTTGGACTTCTACTTTCGGCCATACAGGATATGTCACAGTGCTGAAAACAACACCAAACAGCTTTGTTTAAGCAACCGGATCACAGTTTATGAATATAATGAAGAGTTTCAAACAAAATAAAAGTGTTGCAAACTTGAGCTAGTTTTGTGGGTCCCTTCCATCCCTCTTCCTTGCTGTTCTTTACCACAATTAGATATGACCCTCAGAGGAAACCAGATTTGCCATATGTCATTAGTCCTACTCATCTCCTTAGTAGAATTATTATGTAATAACTGCTCATTTTACCTAGCTAATGGTCTGTGTAAATGAGACACTTGAAACAAAAGAATAGCACTTGAGAAATGCTGTAAATAATGAGAAGGTGGTACTGACACCTAAAAAGAGAGGTAAAAGAAACAAAAAAGGCTATAGCATATTGTGAATGTTAGGAATACCCAGTGTTTGCCTGATAATTTGTTCCTGTTTTACAAATTCTGTTGTTTTCCTGTCCCTCATGTCCTTCTTTTTCTAAACATGTCTTCCAGCAGTTACCTGTTAGAATTAGTGTATCAGAAATGATGTAAAATGGTCATGACTGCTTGGGAAATCCACAAGATATTTCTTCTCATATCCACTATGAGAAATTAGTATGGTTATCACAAACCGTCTAACTGTTAAACCCTGTGTAACTCTGCACAATTAGTTTACCTTACTTATATGTATGTCTTATATACCAAATTCTACTCAGAACCTTCTAGAGGCTCATCTGGGAAAAATATAACCCCCAACCTAAAAGGGCATTTAAATAAGCATATAGGAAAAACTGCACAAAAAAAGACTGCACAAAAAAAAGATAAACACTGATCTTTTGATTCTTTTTATTTGTCTAGCAGGCGGCAGAGCAGATAGGAATAAAACTTAAGAAGCTCTCAATGAAGGAATACAGTCAATGCTTAAGTTTTCTTTCTGTGTTTCATTTTTTTTTTTAGTTATTTATTCTCACTTAGGAAAGCAGAGCACAGAAGATAAACCAAAGCAGTGGCTAAGGAAACACAGGCCAGTTTGCTCTGCTGCAGGGAGCTCCTGTGGGAACTAAAAGGTTCAAAAGGAAATCACTGTCATACGAAATAAGAATGATTAAAACAGTACTAGTGCAACAGCGATACGAGTGGAACCAAGATCAGTAAAGACTACACTTTAAAGAAAATATAACACCTTATGGCACCATTCTCTAATATGTTTATCTACATAAGCAGCCTAGAAAAAGTTTTAAGAAGGCAGCAGAAAGTTCCAGATGCAAATAACATAACATACGAGCATATCATTTAAAGCTACCAAGAAAATGGGGCACAGCTATGAATGAACAGCATGGTAGATAGAGAATAGCTATGTAGAGGCAAAGACAGAAGAAAAGGATATTAATATTCATATAGTTCTTATTTAATACTTCCTATTAGATTTTTTTTTCTTTATTTTGTTTCATCTTACTTTGAAGAGAAGAAAATCAAAGACCTTGATGTTGGTGGTTCCCCAAAGCCATGTTTTAGAAGTAGTTATATTTGATTAGCCAATGGTTTAAGTAACCCAAAATTTAAGAGCAAACACTGGACCCTAAGGAAACAAACTGAATCTGTTCTGGAAAAAGTTGGGTTTTCATAAAAATAAGAAATAACCATATCATCTTCTGAGGCTTCTGAGGCATGTGGTATTCATAAGTGATTGCATAAAATTCTGAAACACCCAGGCGTGCCAGCATGTTAAGAGAGCTCTGTGTATTTAAACAAGAAGCTTGAGATATTGGCGAAAAACAGAATCAGCATGGAAATTCCTGTTAAAAAAATAGCTTGCTGATGGAAAGAGCCTTTAGGGAGAATTTAATGAAAGCCTCTTTGCCTCAGTCTTTCTGATGTCCATAGGAAAGGAAATACTTTAACAGAGTTCACTGGAAATGGGACCAAAAAAAAAAAACCAAATCAATCTTTTTTTCCTTTTCTTTCAGTCTTTCCAAAGCTCTAGAAGAAATTTTCAGGTGTTACATACAGAAGCAGCATTCACTGCCTTAATTTGGTAATAAAGCCTTGAATATTAAGAGAATATTTCTGATATAAAGGATTCTAAAGGATACAACAAATGCTCTTAACTCACGCTTACTATCTTTAACCCCTGAGGGACTTCTGAAATTTCCTGCCCCTGTTTTGTTTACCCATTACTACCATGTTGCTTTCTTTCAACAGTACATTAAAAAACATGACTACTGTCTGTCACTTGTGCCCATATGTCCAGTTCAGTGTATCCACAGAACTGTCAAGTACTCCAGAGACAAGCTCATACATCATTTATTTCTACTAGCATGACAGAAGCACAGCAAGAGCGCTGGACAAATTCTAAAAAAGTTAAGCCCTTAAAAAAAAATTCCTATAAGTCTAGATTAGCATTCAAATCTCGGAGCCACCCTGCAGGTAGAGTGCCAAATCAAGAATAAAATGAGGCCATGACTTTAGTTTTAACATGCCAATGTTTCTTAATGTTTCTTCCATAACTGCAGCAACTCCCGCGCTTGGAACAGTTCAAAAATTTCTGGCTGCTCCTGCAATTTGGAGAGATCTTACATTTTTAGGTCAGCCTGCCTACAAGCTACACTGACAGTTATGCAGTAAACCTTTCAGATTAGGGGGCGGGTGCTGTAACTCTCATTTAGACACACAAAAGTTTAAAAGGCAAGAAATTCTTCTTTAGAGATTTTGTTTTTGAAACCTCTGTCTGTGGCATGTAATCCTTCTGCTTTATCAAGAAGCCCCTGGAGTCTGGCAATATAGATGCAACAACTGGCTGCTATCACATGTTTCACATTGGAGATTTTCAGAATTAAATACCCTAATCCCCCATGTGAAGGTTAGAACATCACAGCAAAAGAAGAAAATATCTAACTCCAGAATTAATTTACAATGCTTTAAGGGAAGTTCTGCACAGACCCATGTTTAGAAAAATACACATTTTTTTGAGATAAACATTCACCAGTAACAAATGCACATAGCTGAATATGTTTTACAAGTATGATTTTCCCCATCATTTTTCATTGTTTCAAGAGAAAAAAAAAAGCAACAATATTCTCTGGACAGTCAGCATTAACTTGTGGCAATGTTATATATAGCACAATGGATTTTTTGTTTGTTTGTTTAAAGGTTAGGGGTTGATATTTGCCCTGGGGGGATTTCTGACAAAGCACTTGACAGCAGATACAACACATCTACAGTAAGTAGATCAGAGTATTTTACCTGCAAGCATGCTGCAATAAAGTGCCATCATTCAATCAGTACAGATTACTTAGTTAACGTTTTCCTTAATGTATCTGGATCACTAGTTCATTAGATCATTACCTGATAAATAGCATGGGTAATGAATGGAGAGAGTAACTACATACCTTCAGGAAGAACCTGCCCGATAACAATAATCCATTAGGAAAACTGGCAGTATCCTCTGATCTATTGCCCGCACAGCTACGACTTGATGGAGAGTTTCATTCCCTCTGCTCAGCACTCCAGAAGAAAATCAGCACAATTTAAATATTTCTCAGGATGTGACAGCTCTCTAGATCCCTGGTTGCATTCTGTTCCCAGGGGTTGGCAATCTGGTGTTCCAGCGTGCATAGAGCAGTGAAGATGAATTGAAAAAGCTTGAGATAAATTAGGGATGGCTAAGTTAAAATTGTCTCTGCTCCCGAGTCTCTCATCTGCAGTCTGCAAGCCTGTTTTGCTGTGAAAAAGCTAGATGGCAGGCTGCCTCAGTGAGTTCTTCTTAAGCGACAGGGAGCATTTTCAATGAAGAAAAATTCTCCCATTATCTAAGCTAATGTGACTGCAGCTAAATCCAGTAGACACTCTTAAGAGCAGTGAGAATGAATTCTTAAGAGTGTCTACTAGAATGAAATTCATTCTCACTGTTGCTTTCTTTCAAGCTACAGGTCAAAAAAAAAAAAGAAAATAAAAGAAAAAAAGATACTACCATCCTGAAGGTTTAATGTTTCTAGCTGAAATACTCCAACTTTTTTAGCTGATAAATGACAGCACAGTTCTTGATTTAACTGTGTCCAGTAATCTAAGTAGTTGGGGTTTTTTTGCTATATTTCCTGTAGTGTATCTGTTTATACTCAAATTAAACTTCCACTGTCTCTTTTTTTTTTTTTTAATGGTTATCATTTCTTTGCAATTACCTTCATTTTGAATGCTCCAGGAGAGAGACAGTATTTTCCCTTAGCTGACAAAAATTGAAATGACAACTGAAAATCAGAACAATTAACGTGTTTATTCTTATGAAAATGACAATCTGGAGAGACATGTGTTTGATATTTTGTCATGCCTCCAAAAAGTCTAGTTTAAAAACAACAAAAACAAAATATCACAAGTTTTTAATGGGTTGCTGATCTTGAATTATGGGTCACTTCTTTGGTTATACTACCTTGCAAAGAGAAGAAAGGTGAGATTTTCTATATACCAGTTTGTTATGTAAAAAGTAATTTCTGTGTAGCAATCACCAGTTATTCTCAGTTCATGCCAGTGGTTTCCTCCAGTGATTTTCCATTAAAATGAACCCGCATTTTGTTAACTTTTAGTTGCCAACACTTTGTAAAAAAGGGGCAAAACCCTTTCTGCTCATGTGGTATAGCAGTTGCTGTTAAAACCTAAGAAATAACTTGTAAAGGCAGAGCTGAGATTTCATTGTACAAAACCCCACCTGCAAAAGTTACCCAAATCATCCTTCCTAATGGAAAAGTTAAGGCTTAATAGAATAGTTTTCAGAGCTAAGAGTCGCCTGCTTGGCTCAAGGTAGGCTTCGTTTGTGAGGCATTTATAAATTTTAGAATAAGCATTATTCACGTCTCCCCTCTCTCTGCAGCTACAGGTTGATGCAACTATTGCCTTTTTTTTTTAGAGCTCTAGTAGCTTGAGTCATTAAACTACATCTCTATCTTGGCTCCTATTCAAGAAAATCTAATGTGTGAAAAAATAAAATATAATATTTGTAATAGTATTTTTATGTCGGGAAGGTATGATTCATTTGTTTTCTTGGGACAAGTCAGTTAGACAAGAATTTCAGCTTCTAAGATGTTTTTACAGGATTTTTGGCGTGACCTGGAAGGAAGTAGAGGAGCAATTTAGTTAACAAAATGGGGTGATCCAAATGTTTCAGCTGAATTCTCAACTTTGATCATAAATTCACCTCAGGGTTTTCTTCTAAAGGGAGAAGGCAGAGGAAAGAAAAAAAGGGAACTTCAATAATAACAACTTTTTTTTTTTTTTTTTTTTTCCTGGGGAAAGAGGCTTAATGGTCCCTTAAGGAAGGCCAAGCTGCACAGCAAGGCAGCTGGTCCAAGTCCTGAGGAGTTTCAGAACAAAGCATGGATTGCTAAGAAATCCTAAGACATTACCATGAGAGAAAAGGAATGAGACTGTTGTCTGTATGGGACTGTCCATATGGATTGTTGTCTCTCCTCCTTCCCAAATTATGTACTGATATCTACTGATCTAGTCTAATTTCTTTCGAAAATGAAATAGAGGGTCCTAGATATTAAGCTTGAAAGGAGAGAGGATTCTGGTGCCAAGGTATGCTAGATTTTTCTGTTATGCTGCTACTCGATCACTAAGACATTTTTCATGATGGCTAAAGACATTTGCACCTGCTATGATTGCCAGAATTTAATAAATGACTGTGGAATGGTGCATATTGCTGGTGATGTGGAACCTACGTGGACAACAAAAAATCTTAAGAAAAATTTGAGCTGAGTATATCTCCAAGCTTACATACATTAGAGTTTTGTCAAAGTTACTTCCTAGAACCAAAATACACACTCTTTTCATTTCATTTTTAAATTTGGAATAATAGTATGACTCAAGAGTTATTACTCAAGAAGATACCTGAAGAACATCAAAAATTTGTCCATACAATAGGGTATGCTAAATGGTAAATATGTGACTAATGTATCTCAATGAAGAAAAACTTTATTAAAAAAAAAAAAGGCTTGTCTTTTCTATTTCCCTTTGATTCTCCACTGGAGACAAAGCAGTAGTTAATGAATTCAGAATGCTTTTTTGTGCTTTACCCTGCTTCCCTTGCATTAGATTATAGTAGGAAAGTGGAACAGCTAATGGGAAACTCCAGAAGGAGCAGAGATGGATATTTCAAAGATGAAAACTACAGAGACAATGACAGATTTTTTTTCTTTGCTACTGTGCATTATATTTTATAGGCATATACATAAAAAATCTGGGAAAATAATACAGTGCACATGTAAAAATTTAGTAAACTTCTACATAGCTCTTTCATTACTCTGGACTGACAAATGTTTGGATTGATCTCTTGTAGAATTTCTGCTGCAGCTTATGTTTCTCCAGTGTTTGCTTTTTATAATGTATCACATTTTATTTTGTTGTTAGTATATGCGTATTTTTAGGCCATATTTTCTTGTTAGCTTTTTGTTTTTCATCAATTTCTGGAAGACTAGGAAAATAAAACTATTTTAAATAAAAATATTTTCTGTAGCATTACAATTTAATGGTAGAAAATAACAGTCTCCCACTATGAATTCACCTTAATCAAATAAACAGAGACTACACAGGCTGCTTTTTTGCCAGTGGCCTTCATATACTAACAACTTGTAGAAGAGGGGAATGAGGCATCTGAGAAAAAAGCAGGTAAATCTGAAGAGGGAATTTAGCCATTGGTGCGCTATTTGGGACTGACTAGGTAACCTCAGAGTGAGGATTTACTTATGCCAGGAACCTATCCTAGAACAGGGAGTGATTTAGGTTAGTGTCAGCTGAGTCTCTCTTCACACTTACTCTGCAACTTTACATGAGTCTAAGAAGGAGGCAGTTTGGATTTAATAAGAGAGAAGGAGAGAGAAGAAAGTGCTCTCAATATGCTGGTGTTCCTTCTCTTATCTGACTCTTGATAAACTTCCTGCTTTCACACCTTTCACACCTGTTTTTAGAAAAGTAATACTTTTCAGATTGGAACATACTACATTATTATACAAACAGTAGATGAGTAGAGAGATCCTCCAGTTTTTTCTTTGTACATTTAAGAAAGAAAATAGGAGGATCATACCCAAAGACAATTTAAGTATTGGAAGTGGCCCCAGGTAAGTGAAAGATGGGGAAAACGAACTCTACATTCTCTAGAAACTCTCTGCCTGAAATTCCGCACATTGATGCATTTGTCCTAGTTCTGCCTTATGCAGACTTATCAATCACTGTGTGACAATGACAGATGATTCCCCCGCTTTCATCTCCATGGTCCAGACCACAGCTCATGTTCTTGTTATCCTACATACTGACCGAACACTTTATGAACAAGTAAATATATACAGGAGTACACACAACAGCATGCTTGCTGTAAGAGGAAGGCTATACTAATATGACTGACATTTGCAGAATGGGAAAAAAAAATCTGTAAAACATAACAGCTCACTCTGAAGTTCTTACACTGCACACTGTGTACTTTTCAGTTTTTATTTCCATGTTATCTAGCCTGGTTCCCCATGTTGAATATCTATTTCTGGTTGGAGTGCATTAAGTGCATTCCTAGAGCAAGTCTTATTTTTGTTTCAACTTAAAGGAAACAGATCATGCCCTCCGAGACCATGCTCTCCATAATGCAAATCATATCACAGAAGCTGGGGAAAAATAGGGCATTAGCTTCAAAACACAAATGTAGATGCTCCCATTTGAGCCTATGAAAGGTATAAATGAGAGCTAAAAGCTGAGTTATGATCTTTCTACTATAATTCAGAGTAGGAAGAAAGAAATAGAAGCTTACCAATGTTAAACCAAACAAGCAAATAAGTAAAGCCCCAAGCAAACAAGTGCACATCTCCTTCAACCAACTCTGGTGCCACTGTTGAGTGTTTCCTGGTTTACTGCCCTTGAAGTTTTGAATTTCAATCAGTCTAAAAATTTTTTTTAAAACCTCAAATTTACATAAACATTTCCAGGCCACCTTTTTGCCCTTTGGCTCTTTAGATTATTCCATTGAAGTTTACATACATTACACATTAAAAGAAATATATTTTAATGGTTGGTATTTAAAATAAAAAGAAAGCCCATACTCTTTCTTGAAAGCCGTTAAATACCTATATTACAAAATAAATCAAATCTTATCAATTCAAAATATCTCATTTCAATCTAATTACAAGTGCCTGATAAATTATTCAGAAAAAAGTGGCCAAACAGTTTGCAGCTTATGGGCAAAGCATTACTTGTGCTGGTTTTATCATCCTCTCTCCTCCACTGTCTAGACAGCAAGGAGGCAAATACACTCCTAAAAATTTCAGCAATCAATGATGAAAGAATCTTCAAATTTCCTGCTGTCAACCTTTTAGCTACATATTTGTTTCTCTCAGTTCTCATTTGCATTATAGTGAGTAGGGTCTTACTTTGAACTCATACAGCACCTTTCATCTCAAAAGCTCAAGGCAAGTTTAATGTGCCTGTCTTGAAACCCATAAAGCTTACTTTACCCAGACTGAAATCTCAGCAGCTGTGTGAATTCAGAGTATCTGAATAAGATGCTGGAGGAAAATAAAACGAAAACCCTGTACATGTCAGCCAAGTGAATCAGGGCTTTTACATGCTACTACAATGCAAGTAAAGAGTTAACAGGAGAAACGATGCCTCAAAAGAAGTGAGGAGGGGGCAACATGGAATATAACCAGTATGCCTCCTCTAGAAGCACACTTTTTGCAGAATTCAGAGCACGTTCAAGCATATCCAAACCTTTTAGTTTCTTCAGAAAGCTTATGCTGAGCTCTGAGGTACTGGTGAGTAAGTTTGCCCTGAACATTCTCATTTTATATATCTTTATATATATATATGCATATGCTTTAATATATATTTATAAATAAATAAACAAAATAGGCTATTTATTCTATTCAAATTACACATGATCTTAAATTATCAACCAAATAAGATATCAAGAAAGAAAATCTGCTTTTATCCTATTTTTAACACATCATTTTGTAAGATTTCTTGAAGAATGCAGAGAAAATGATAGGAAGGTTCACATCTTATTTCTAGGCCTCCCATCAAAACAGAAGACTGAAAAAGGATGATACATTACACAAAGAAATAGGCACTTTCAGACTTTTATACAAAAATTTTCAGACATAATTCTTCATGTTTCATTTTACATATCGCAGACACTGAAATGTATCTTAAAAACTGAGAAAACAGAACATGCATCTTAGTAAAACAGTTTTAATTGTGAGCTTACAGAAAATTTATTTTAAAAATAACAGTCCTGGGACAAGAGAAACTGTCTCTAATGAAAGAAGAGGTCAGGTTACAAGAAATCCTTGGATGCTTAGATATATCCACTATGGAGGATTGTCTAATAATTCTCTCTAAGCTTAGATTTTCGGGTTATGGGTACTAATTGCTTCTGTAAACGTCTCCCAATTTACACATCCTTTAATAGGTTACATTATGCAATACAGGGTGTTGGCTATATTTCATTTGTATTTCATGTATTTCTGCAGTCGAAAGACATCAGGCCAAATAAATCTGTCTATCATTTAACAAAGTTCACTCATCCTATGTGTACCTAGATGTGATTTTGGTGATTCCAAAATAAAATATTTTAAAAACAAACTATCCTAGGAATGCTGACATGCATTTCAAAAGTAAAGTGGCAGCCTGCATTCATACTCATGTGAATTCTCCACAGAGATATCATTTCAGACAAACCTGTACAAAAGGAACATAAAAAAAAAAACACTTTATTTCAGTTTCTTTGGCTTTGTCTGCATTCAAAAAACAAAATCATACACTCACAAAAGTGCTCACACACCCCCGCTTGTGAGTTTGTTCAGCCTCTTTTTTTCTGAGAATTGTAGCCCAGACAAAAATAGAACTGTAGAAAACTGTACAGACCCAAAGTAAATCTTTGTGATACACCTATGACTATCAATTCAAAATCTTTTATTGTGGTGACAGAATATGTTTTTAAATGAATGAAATGGTCAAATCCTCTAATGTCTAGCTAAATACATCAGGTTGGAAACCATAAAACATTTAGGGAGATTTTTTACACAGAAACTCAGAAAAGCATAGTTTATCCTAGATGTACTTTGCAGTTTGTAGAAAATGACCAATGAATCATTTTGCTTCCCTGTTCTCTGTTAGACTGGCACAGTTTCTTCTCTGTTTAAAACAGCAGCTACAATTCTTTTTCTCAACATGACAAGTAATTGCATCACCACTGCTGCACCTAGATATGCTTTATTTTATACAGCAAATTGTGCAAAGAAATGGCCATTCACAATTCTGATAAAATCAGAAAATACACCGGATGCCTAAATCAGCTATGTTTTAATTATTTGCTGTGCTATGGTAAGTCATCATCTTAAAAAGTCTTCAGACCTTCTGCAGAAGGCCATTTTTTACAGAACCTTTTGCCCATGTGGTTTGCAGTTTTGTAGACACATACACACACATTCTGCAGTGAAACCTAGTGATTGTATGTAAAATCACTTACAATATGCATAGCCTGTATTTATGTAGAAAAATTTTCTCGATGTGCATGCTTTTATTACATAAAAAGAGAAGAAAATGAAAAATAATTTGTACCTAATCACCAATTTTAAACTTTAATTGTACTTTATTCAAAAAAAAAAGTTTTGAAAGCTAGCAGTATGATTGTATAATTTCTCCCCCACACCCTCAACAAACACACTTTTTTTAATATCAAATTTAACCTTAATGAAATTCTCTTTATAGCATGTGAGGGATCATCAGAGGAGGAGTATAGCAACAAAGCACGCACATACCCCAACAAAACATGCACATTCACTCATTTAAATGCAACAGGGCGCAAAGCTTATTTTATTCTGCTAGTGCTGTTCTTACTATGAAACAAATTAATATAGGGGTTTCTCTCTCACTGGTGGAAACAAAATTGGTTCTTCAACAAATAAATTGCCTATGTATTTAGAAAGAAACTAATTTCTCATACATAGATTTTGTTTATGTCTTCTCAGATTTTAAAAAAAAAAGGCTTAAGCACCATCGATGTCATGCAGCAAGCCTATCTTACCCCCCAAAATTCATAGGTTTATCAGTGTGCTATTTTAACATTATGGTGTTGATGCATTTTTAGAATATTTCCTTTAGAAAAGGTAAATTGTTTTTTTTTAATTGTAAACATGGTGACAGTATCTTTCAGTTAATAATGTTCCAAGTCAGCATTAGTAATGAGGCTACCAAAGCCACTGTACTGGGAAAATTAATTCAACCTTCAAATAAAAAAAATAATAATGGGGGAAAAATGAGTAAATGAACCTATCTCAACTATCAATAGGATCATTTCATGTTCACTCCATAGCTCTTGTGTCTTGCCCGAGCTGGGGAGAGCACCATGGCTGCTCTCATCATCAACTGAAGCCCCCCCTGGAATTCTTCCTGGTGCCCACGTTTGTCCTTAACCTCTTTGTGCTCCATTGGAAGAGATGTCATAGCGGCAAACAGGATAGAGCTTCCTCCCTAGCCCTTTCTGGGGGATTCAACCTAATGCCAGTACCACCTACAAGTTGCTTGCTGAAATGGGCAGTGGCTTTTTACACTTTGGAAGACCTTTGGCTCTGCATAGTCAAACATAACCGTGACACCCATGAATAGGGAAAGTCCTGCAATCAAGAATATGCTGCAGATTTAGTGCCTGGGAGAGAGCAGCGAGCTGCATGCCTCTGCTTCCTGAAAGAGAGGGCAAGTGTTGTAGTGATTGAAGCATTCTCAGTTTCTCACAGCTTTGCATTGTGGATAGAAGTCAAACCACTCAAACTCTACTTGCTGCTGTTTGTGGTTGCTTGCTGTGGATGGACTGTGAAGCATGGTGGTGTGTTGTGCCAGCACCATGTAACCAGCCTATATGCCCCTGCCTTTGGGGAGGGCTACAAAGGGAACTACAAAGCTTGGCACAGGCTCACCTTATTGAACTATGTAACCAAACCTAGGCATTCAGGGAAGCTGAAAGAGATATACTTTCTGATGCCTTTACTTAATTCACAGACTTTTTTTTTTTCCTCTACAACTCTTAACTATGGCGCAATTGCTTTGAAAGGCACCACAGTTCCACTGTCAGACCAGTTTTATTCACTCTTTCTTTGCAGACCTGAAATCAGTGCCTCCACCTGAAGCTTTCTCTGTAATCTACAAACACATGTAGGAAAGCAATTCTCTCAACAAGGTTAGAAGCCTAGGCTTAGGCATAGCTAATGCAGGCTGCAGTGACAACTGGGCAAGAACTTGTTCCTGGTGTCTACACTCATTTTCTGAGATTTTTTGCAAGGTGCAAGAGTGTAGACCATTAAGCAGTGCCAGAGTTGATATTTTATAGACTCTTGCACATGGCAATCTCAGCCCCCGGATGAGAGGGTCTACCCATGTGGCAGGCTTAATTTTTGCTCCCACTCAGCTTTGCAAATTATCAGGAAGTTATTGAGTTATCAGCTGCTTCAGGAAAGCAGCTTTTAGATGAAGAAAAGAACTGTGCTTCTTTTAAACAACGAAGTAAATTGTTATGAGTTATCACAAAAATAGCTTATGATCAATATTTTATTCTTGTGATATTCTAAGTATTTAAAGATAAATGATTATATTCATTTTATTAGCTTTCATTATTCTGAAACATTTTATACAATACAATAAGGCTGAACAAGTGGAGCTACTTTATTCCTGTTGCATTTAATAGCTTAGATTATTATTTTAAAGCAACTTTGTTTTTTCATTTAGTCCCAGTTAATATGGCATGATTTGTGTGGGAGATCTTATCTACTTCTTTCACCTGAGTGCTAATGTATCTGATGTATCAATGCCATCAAAGCTGCTAATCTTTTTCCAGCCCACATCTGATTTCTTGACTAAAACTATTCAGTTAACAGCTATGCTAAGACTATGCCTTCAAAATAAACAGAAATGTAAAGTATTTAGACTAAGCAGGGTTTTTTAGGTAGATTTAAGCATACATTCATGCACTTTAATGATTTGCAAATGATTGCTTTGGGCAGTAAAGAACTGCAATAAGTATTTGAGATTAAATAGTCTATTAATATTATAACTCAGGTTCAAACACATCTTATTAGATCACTTGTAACCACAGAAATAAATGACTTCTCCACAGCCTCTTCCCTCATTCTGTATTCTTCCTTAAGAACAGCTTTATGTTCAAATATTAGTAAATAGATAATTTGGATTTGAAAACATTTCATTTTGTTTACATCCTTTTCAGGAGAAGGAAATTTCCAGTGCAGTGGAAGCTGAGAAGTAACTTCCAAATTAGCCAAGATTCTTAAAGACTTAGAGTAAACCTAGAATAACTCATGTTAACTAGAAATTGTCAGGTGACTTATCTCAACACAAGATTTTTAAAAAAGAGGTATCTGTGTGTATACTGTGCCCTTTTTTTTTTTTTTTTGACCTGTGAAACCTCTTATTATTCTCTTTTTTCCCACTTTACCAAACTTTACTCCTACATTCAATCCCTAAACAAAAGCATTTAGAGGGAAAACAAACAAACAAACAAAAACCCGGAGCACTGGTGCATTCAAAATTGGGCTGTCACTTAACCCACAGAGCCTTTTGTGACTTTCTATTAGTAGCTCACACATGTAGATCAATACATTTACAAGGTAGCTTTTCAGAGGGAAATAAAGGAAGTTGGTGTCCAGCTGACACTGAATTTCACATAATCACATTATTTTTGTGTCACTCCATCTGTTACATTTTACTATGAATGTTCATGGTTTTATGAAATGCAAATTTGGTTTAACAAATAATTTTATAGTGTGTTTTATTTGACTTAATATACTGAGTAGCTTATTTTACAGACAGACACTTATATTGGCAGCATAAGGTTTTAAATGTAATATTCCTAAAAACACATATTTTTTGTCTAATTTAGGCAAGAATATGTACATAAAGTGTGTGAGTATGAATGTATGAAGCTTAACCTTTTTATTTTTTTCTTTTTTTTTCTCTCAGCAAGTCTAAGAATGAGTTAGGCGGTTTGAGGGAAGGAGGAGAAAGAAGTGGGCAGGGGGAAAGAGGAAAAGAAGAATTTTCCCCTTCCAATGGGGTTGTTTTCCCCTTATAGTCCCAAGCTGTAGATCACAAGAGGGTGTTTGTATGGGAAGTCTGTAAGAATTTACTCAACTTTGGTTATTTCAGCATCCACTGAAATTACTAAAGCCTACACAATGTTTTTGTTAAAGTCTAGAGCATAACCCATTTTGCTGAGTTTTTACAGGGTTTGAGAAATGCATAAATGGATATTTTTCCCCCTCCCCTTCAATTTTGACACCATAAACAGTTCTATTTTTAGTAAATTTTTTTAGAATTTTTTTTTTTAAGTAATAAGACATTTGTGATGTTATATGTCACTAAGGGCTACACATGAAGTCAGAATGCAGGCAAGTAGTTACAGAAATAAATGCCGTATATAAAAGGCCTATTTTCTTTTCTACACTGCTTTGCATATTTAGAATATTTTACCCAATTATAAAGGAACTTCTTTTTTTTTTTTCCCCACGAATAATGAACCATCGCATATATAAACTATTCAGATAGATGGTCACCTTGTTGTGCACCATGGAACAAACCTGAAAGTATTCAGGAGTCAGAAGGGTCTATGCACTTTTTACCTATGTCTAAATTATTTTAAAAGTTAAATTCTTACTTATTCAATACTAACCAAGCTAGGTTTAGTGACTCAGAGGATAACACCTACAATACCGTATTTATACCAGAACTTGCATCTTGCATAGATTTCTTCTTTTTTTTTTTTTTTTTCGCCCTCCCCACTCCCCATCCTCTGACTCAAACTTCTGCTTGAAGAAAACAGAATATAAAGCAGAGTCAACAACAGTTATGCTAGGTCATAAGCAACCCATGACAATATACACTATGATGGACAACTTGCTCCCTTTTTACCCATTTTCTTTTCTTTAGTCATTCTCACTGATAATGTCTTACTTTTTTTTTCCTCCTCATAAATTATCATAGCTAATACAGCTCATACAGAGAATATGATTCACAGGGTCACTGATGGTCACCCCAAACCCTAGTTATGCAAGCAAAACTCACTGCTGCTATCAAAAGGGTAAAATTGCTGCTAAAATCCTTTTGCTTAACAATATTAATCCTTAGCATACTTTCCATTATTATCTGATGTTGGGAAGCAAAAACAAATAAAAAAAATAGTGCAATAACAAGTTCACTTATTCAACAGTTTTGACAAAGCAGATGAAACTATTCTGGCCGTTCCTTAGCACCCCCCACCTCATTCTATTTATTAATCTGCACTGTCCTTGCAATATATGCAGTTGCTTAGAGAGGCAACAAATTACCACTAGTGACAGAAAGTAACTGTAGTTTCTCACAGCAGGAAACTGTGATAGGCCTATACCAGTGGGTACGTAGCTAAGCTTGTATTTAGTATTATATTTAGTAGCTTGTAGGGCATGCATCCATCACTATATTATGCAAAGCTACTAAAGGCAGATTTGAAAATAATTTTTTAAAATGTGGTTCCTAATAAGATGTTCAAGCTTTATGCAATTTTAAATATATATCACACATAAATATTTAGGCTGATGTTTAAATTGACACTGAGCTCTATGGAGATCAAGAAATTATAAGTTGCATAAACTAAACATGCAACCATTTGCAAATCTGATCTTAATTGCTTTCTGACTGCAAAAAGTGTTGTTTCCAAGGGACTGCTCATTCACATGAATGATAAAATAACAACAAACTGAGGAGACAGAAATGACAAAGACTGTTCTTGCCTAGTAGTCATTTTCTCCTATAGCAATTCCACAGTATTACCTACACCACAGAACCTCCAGCAAGCTATAGGAAAATCAATATCATATACTCTATTTGTTTGCAGTTAAGTGAGAGGCCATTTATCAGAGACCAGAAGATCAGCTGTCAGAATAGTAAGTGTACTTTAAAAGCTTCCATTTGTCACTGGAATTAAGTAAAATATGAAGATACTACCTGTTCCTCCCAACTAGCTTATGCTTCTATTTCTTCCTCCACTAATAATTAAAAACATGGAAGGAAAAACAGAGAAAACCCATAACAGTCTATGAGTTCAGACTTCACGTGACAAAACTTAAAGGCTTTTTTTGCTTTTCACTTTACATTCTCTGTCTCCCACACCGCTCCCTCTCTCCTTATATATATATATATTTAATGCATATATATATATATAAAGTTAGTTAGTTTGTCATTATTTCCTAATAGTTTCTAGAGGTTCTAACTACCTCTCAAAGGAAACCACACCAGTACATTTGCATGGGGGGAAGGAGAGGAGGAAGGCGAATAAATGGGGGGGTCTGAAACCTCCCTGCTTTTTTACAGGGAGAAGTAGATGTGAACACTGGGAATTCCAATGAAGGGGACAGAGGATTAGTCTTGTGGGAATACTGTTAAATGTTATGATGTCTCACACAGAAGAAATTGAGAGAGGCGTTCATAAAAGTCCAATCTAGAAGGGTTAAACTAATTAGATTATAATGTACCACTAAAAATACTGATTTGTTTGTACTGTTAAAACTCTTGGGAAATCTGGCTCAGCAATAAAGCCCAGCTGTTGCTATTCACTATGTTTTGATTTTGGAGTTCTTACAGTTTGGGGAATACTAAATGGATGCAACTGTAAATTGCTCTGGCAAGCAACAGTTTGCACCTGGGGTGAAGTAAAAGTGAGTTGAGCTATTTTCTATTTTCTTCTTCCATTTGTCATGTCCTTTTGTTGGGGGCAGGGAAAGTTACTATTTGGATATCAACACTTATCCTACTTATCCACTTATTGAAAATATTGGCATGATAAATTGTTCTTTTGGCTATGCAAAATAGATGCATATAGATTTTTTTTTAACCAAAACATGGGATTCAACCTACTCTGTCTCTAGATGCAATATACAGTCAAATCATAGACAGCTGTTCAAAGAATTACACTGGAATAAGTATACAGATTTTTGATACTTCCCTGTAATACTACTCAAAAATTCTGTATGGCAGATTTCCCACATTTTGCAGATACCAGTCTAAAAATCTCTGTCTGGCAACATAAAAATGTATTGTAAAACTCCACAAGCTAGCATTTTATGTTAATTTGGGTGTTAATATTTTTAAGTGTTGCAGACTTTGCCACCTGCAAGAGCAAGGCAATAAGGCACACAAGTAATTAAGAAGGCTACAACTTATCTAAATTAGAGAACCAGAAATAAAGTAGTTTTTCATCCTATTTCTCCCAGCGGGAGCTTCTTCAGCATAGATTCTAGCAAAAGGAGAACAGTTATTAAATAGCAATGCCACTTAGGCATTCAACAGATTAATCAACCACCCCCCTAATTAAAAAGGATTATACCTCCTTCTGCCAACAAAGGTGCTCTCAGACCATGACTGATTTTATTTTTTGGCTACTACTTTTCACATAAGAATGCTGTGATAAGAAGTTTACACAGCCTTTAAATTACATATGCTACAACAACTCACAAGAGTATAACCAACTCCTTTTTTATTAATCAAACCTTCATCATATAATCGGTGTCAGACTGTCAAAAAGTAATACAAATGCATTGGGTGAACCCAAAAACCTAGGAAAGCAGAACAGACAGCTTCATGTGGTGTGGAAAAGATCTCTTTTGCATGAAGCACTGAATTCGGCTAATCAATCATTCAGTCCAGGAAGCATAACACAAGCTAAACCCCACCACCAAAGGAGGGGAGAGAAAACTAAAACAGGCACTAATATACCCAGAGAAAGCAAATGCATCCTCCACACACGACTGACAGAAACTTCCATATTTCACAGCCAAGCTGAAACAGTGGGACTAAGAGGGCCTGGAGCACATTGCTGTTCTGCTTGATCCTGCATACAGCTGTGTGTGTTCTTGATTTACAACATGTGAGTAATTCATTAAGACTGTTTACCTATGGAATTACACACACACACAGTTGTTTGTAGAACTGATGTCCAATTTATCCCTACGGATGTTAAATGTAGGGCAGTGCTAGTGTAAAGCTACTGGGGAGAGTAGCTGTGAAAGGAACTTGTTTTTCATCTGTTTAGAAGGCTTTGCTTTAATTCTAATCTTTAAATTAGAGCAGTATTAATTTGGATCTTTAAATTAGAAGCACAAGAATTTTGTTTTTCCAATTTTTTGCCTTTAAAAAATAAACTCTTAGAAATCAGCATGTTTGTGGAGAAAACAATATTTTTTCCCCATTTTGAAGATGAAAATACTATTTCATCAATACTAAGCACCAATAGCCTAATTTTCTTACTCCAGATTTCATCCTCTATGAAATGCAAATTTACATTATACATATACAGCTTTATTTTATTTTATTCTTTTTAAGGAAATAAAAAGATTACTCAAAAAAGTCTTACTCCTGTGAGATATTTCATTTTCATTTGCTTCAGTGGCACTTAAAAGGGCCACTACAGTGTAACTTTGTCCTTCAAAGCATTGAGCTCCTGCACATCTTCACGTTTCACTTGCTGGCAAGTTCTTTCCTCTTCCCTGCTTCAGTTCTTTTACTCTGTGCAAATCAGGCAATCTTATTAGCTTGCCAGCTAATACATCAATGCAAGTTTTACTAATGTGACTGTTTCTGAGCCTTTTTTTCTTCGAGGACAGATTTGTTTTTTCAAACCATTTAAAATTAATCAACATGGGTAAACTGTAAAGTACCACCTGGCTCAGCCTAGAGCTGCTGACTCCAGGACCTGCTGCTCCTGCTTCTGTCATCTACAGGAATGTATCCCCAGCCAACTTTTTCAGCTAATTGGTGTGGTAATCCTTATTTTAGGTGTTGCCCACTCTTTTAACTCAGCCAACAGAGAGAGCATACTAATATAGGAGAAGGCACAGGCAAAAAAACTAAAAGCTGCATCCCTTGTATATAGGGAAACATATGCATTGAACTCATAACATCTCTGAACAGACCTCAAACCTTGTGCCCTTTCTTTTGACTCCTCTCCTCTGCATGATTCTGCCTACAATGTTATCTTGACCTTAATGCTGTTCTCCACCTTAATTTAACATCTTGATATTCTTTTGAATTGGTTAGCATTCATTTAAAATGGTGCTATCAACATTTTAAAGTATGTTCAAGTGACAGTATATTTTGATAAGGACTTCTCTGATGGCAAAACCAGATTGAGGCACACTGGTGAAGAATGTACTTGCTTAATGATTAGAGGATGCACTGAGGATACATGTTTTCCTAGAAATTAATGGCCAATTGCAGGCCTTTCCAGTCTCCTTTACATGCTTGTGTGTAGAGTAGGGGTGGAAAAGAGAACAAAAAAAGGAAGAAGAAAAGAAGACCATCTCATCTTCCCATTCCAGACTAGACTTCTGATGTTCCTTCCACTTTGAAAGGAAGAAGATTTAACTTCAGGGAGTGGTTGGGGTTGTGAATTCCTTTGAGCAATGAATCCCACACTAAATTTCACTCCTGGGAAGAGAGGGAGAGGCAGATTTAAGACACACATTCACTGAAGCATTTTGCTTTGACTAGTTTAAGGGATAACCTTAACTGCTCTCTGGCTATTCTGATTTCTGCCATTTGGCAAAACCCTTTTGGAAAGTCTTTTTCTTTTTTTTTTTTTTTCTGTTAAAAGTGAATTTCATTCAAAATGAATCAGATCAGTGAAATACTATTGCTATTCTCTGCCTATTAATTGATCTAATGGTTTGCTTTTCTATTCTATGTATACAATTACACTATTATCTTCCAGTTCCAAGTCGTTCAGTGTCCCATTATTCAGACATACACAAAAGGAAAATTAAAGCCAACACCTTCTCAGACCACCTACCATACTAAAGCTGTGAGGGAAAGCAGTAAACTGAAATTTGATTGTGATGGACATTTCAGAAGGGAGAAAGGCAGCAGAGAAGAGCACTTTAAAACAAAATACTGGTGCACAAGGGAACACTTTCTATAGCAGAGCTGATAATCAGCAAGGCAGAGAATCACACTTTATCACATAATGCAGGCTGCATGGCAGCAAAAGATAGTGCTTCTGTGCCAGATAGAAGCAGCACAGCGAGCCTGGCAACACAGGAGAGCACTTTTTTTTTTTTGTAACAATGCAGACAAGCAATGTGGCAGCCTTCTTGCTTCCATGCAGAATTGATTAAAAAGGTCTGTGCTTGAAATAAAGAGTGATGTGATTTTTTTTTCAAGTTGCTTGAATACATAGGTTCCCTTTCAATTATAGGCTTTTGTAGGCTATCATCTAGGGTTTTGTTTTGTTGTTCTGTTAATTGAAAGCTGCCAAAAGATACGGGGCTGTAAAATACACCAATGTCTCTGTAATACATTGACTTCTCAAAAAATCTTCTCACAGCACCAGAATTCTTACCACACCAAAATATTTACATAATTTAAACTTGATAAGTTTTGTTTCTGCTGTAATACTTATTTGCTTTGAGTATGACCTACTTTTTTGCACATATATTAAACCTCTTCAACTGAAATACAAAGAAGCAGGCAATGAATGCCTTGGAAATGGCAGGCAATGAAAGAGAACTATAGAAACGTTTCTCAGGTTCCAAGAAGAACAAAGCCCTGCTGGAGTTAAACCCTGCAAGGGACATTAGAGGTAACAAGAAAGGATCCTACATCTATGCTAGTTGCAAAGAAAAAAAAATCAGGGGAAAGGTGGGTCTGCTGATAGATGGGGGAAACAACTGAGAGCTCACCATAGAAGGCTGAAGAAATCAGTGCCTTGGTCTTCAGAGGTGATGTCTGCCCTCAGTCTTCTGAATGTACCAGCAAAGTCTGGGGAAGACAGAATCACTTAACTGCTGGGAGCAAGTGTTTAAAACTACTTAGAGATGCTGACTATGTTTAAATGACTGGGATTGAACAGTATCTAACCAAATGTGCTGAATGGTTTGTTGATACTGCCTGTCATCTGTGAAAAAGAGTGCCAAATGGAGGAGATCCTCATGACTGAGAAAAACAAACAAACAAACAAACAAAACCCTACATTATGCTTGTCTTAAATAAAGACCAGAAGGATAACCCAAGAAACTTCAAGTGGGGCAGATTCATCTCAGTCTTTTTGTCATTGATTTCCAAGCTTATGCAGAAGGAGAGGAGCACATCTTTATGTCATTCATTTGCAAGTATAAGTAGAAGGAGAGAGAAATAAGGAATCATCAGCATGGATTTACCAGAGGCAAATCATGCTGGATCAATCTGATTACCTTTTACTACAAAATGGCTGGTTACATGGATGAAAAGAGAGGACGTAGTTTATCTTGACATTTTAAAGCCTTTTGACACCATGTCCCACAGCAGTCTCCTTCTTAAGCTGAGGAAATATGGACTGGAAAATGGACTTCCTCATGGGTTGTTAATTGGCTAGACCTTGTTCAGAGGGTATTGATCAATTGTTTGATATTCGACTGATGGCCTATAATAAGTGCAGGATGCCATGGCTCAATACTAGAATCCTTATATTTCATAATTCTCATCAACAACTTACTTAGACGATAGTGCGGAGTGCACTCCCAACAAATTTGCAGATAACAGTTAGAGGAGCAGCTAACCTAAGAACCAGCACAGCTTCGGTCCACATTATTTATGGGGACTGAGCCAATGGAAACATCATAAAGTTTAGCAAAGAAAAGTGCAATTAGCACTGGTGAGGCTGTGCCTGGAACCAGTTTGGGAACCTCCTAGATCATGAAGGATTTTGAAAAACTAAAGTCTGGTAGGAAGATGGTCAGGACCTTGGAGAAGAGGTTGAGGGACCTCCGTTTTTTTCAACTGCTGAAGAGGAAGTGAAAGGGAGAAGCAATATCAGCCTGCAACTAGAAATGATAGAGGCAAACTCTTCTCAGTAGTGGCCCATGAAACAAAAAGGGGCAATGGCCAAAAACAACAGTAGCTTGTGAGTTTCAGGCTGGACATTAAAAGAATGGTTTTCCTATGGGAATATGGCAGCACCACTGGTGAGACAAAGTCAGCTCAAGAATTATCTATGTTGCGTAATGACTGACCTAATGTAATGCTCATACTAGTCATGCTTTGAGCAGGAAGTTGGACCCGATGATATTCAAAATTCTCTTTCAATCAACATTCCTATGTTTCCACGAGTTGTGGTTCTGTTGGATTTCTACAGTTCACATAAAAAGAAAAACAGAACTTCTGTTCTTCAAAGTTGTCTTATCAATGTCAGATATTTTTGGCCTGTCTTTCTTAATTTCATGCAGTTACTAGGATGAAGTTGACAGGTATACTCCATAAACCTAATAATGCCTATAATATGTATTCTAGAAGCCATGGAAATAGAAAATAGCAAATTTAAAATTGAGAGAAAGGAAATGCACTTTAGAAAGTACACCATTCACTTTGAAATATATGGTAAAAGTATCATAAAAGCTAAAAATTGTAGCATTGCAACAGGATTCAAAAATCTACATATAGAAACTTGTAAACTAATTGTAAATCATGTAAATATTTAAATACATAAACAATTGCATTATACAGTGGCATGTAACTATAAAATTTAGGAATAAATTTCTGTATGTGTTGGGGAAAAAAATAAAAAGTATATTAAGCCAGCATGGCTGGCCAAATTTGACAGGCAATTTACATGATACTATGACAAAGAGAAACCTGAGAGCTAGAAGCAATATAAAATATTTTTTTCAGCTTTTGAATAGCTGAAGGATAAATGCAAAAAGTAGAAACTCAAAGAGCAGATAAAACCCTGGCCTGACTGAAATCAATGGGAGTTTTGTCTTTTGGAGCACTTGGATTAAACCCAAGATGGTTTTCTAGCTTTAACATCCTATACTTGTAAAAACATCTCATGTAAAATAATTACTGCTCATTTTGTGATTTTAATAATTTACAAAGCAAAGTATAAAGTAGAATCAATTCCTGATTCTTTTTTTTCTGATTCTATTAAAAAGAAACAAGTTATGTAATGATTATCTTCACAAGCCTTCACTTCACAATCCTTCCCACTATGTTTTCTCTAAAAACAGTATCTACTACATAGTGACTCATATAAGGTGATGAAGCCTTAGCACAAAAATATGCAATTTTGCTTTATTATTATGGAAATATTGATGTAAATGACTTGTCGCTGCCTTTGTTAACTCTATGCACCATCAAAGTGGGCAAACTTGACACAATTCTATCTTTTTATGGAAAAAATACAACCAATTACAGAGACCAGTCAACTACTGCATTGACATTTTACAGTCAAATATTCCTAAAAATCCTTGAAAAAAATTGTGCATAGAATAGTTTGTGAAATGACTGTTATGACTAGAAAACAGTTTTCAAAAATGTAACCCAAATGCCTGTACTATTGTATTTTTATATCTTTTTGCATGACACGCCATCATGCACTTCATCTGCTAACACACAGATATAAAAATAAATGGAGAAAAATAAAATTTGTTTTGAAATGAAAAGTGTTGGAAGAAACATATTTTTGAAATATTTTTTTCATGAGTAATTGACACAGAATTAGAAATAGCATTATTTTGCTCCAAATCCTTTGTACCTATTAAGAAGAGAGGCATTAAGCATTTAGTTCAAAGCTGTTCCTGGTTAAAGAGTGCTATGAAGTACACAAGAAGGAAAGGAGCATATTAATGCCCAAGTACAGTGAGAGAAGTATGAAGAACTATTAAAGAACAAAATTCAGCAGTCCTAGGAAGATAATATTTCAGGGAAGAGTGAATGGTCAACAGTGTCAAAAGCAACAGAAAGAGCAAAAAAAGACATATGCAAGTGTTCTTGGCAAGCAGATAATTCACTAACTTTTTTGCATGAGGAAAACAAGTGAAGGATGCAAAAGCAGCAGACCACATATCCACAAAAGCAATCAGTGACTCAAAGCTTTCTGCCTTAACCGAACGGAAAAAGTCAGTTTATATATACTCTCTAAATTTGGTCTTCCATTTTTTTTTTGCCTTAATTCTATAAAGAATGTTTACAAGTTCCCTCCAGGTTTGCTATTCATGTTATATTATATTATGGAAATTTAAAATATAAATTCATTGACATAGGGTGAAAACAGTGACTAATATTTTCTATGTATTTTTCTTCTGACCATGTGCTTCAAGTTTTTTTTTGTTGTTGTTTGTTTTATTTTCTTTCTCTCCACCATGTCTTTGTGAAGGCTTATCATATTCTTATTTATTCACTTTATAGTTTGAGTCTGATGTCAAAAGTTATCCTAACTGTTCATTATAGCTCAGCTTTTTTGGAAGAGCTCAACAGTCAATTAAAGTAACAATTAATTCTCTCAATTTTTAGAAGTACTGTTCTTGTTCCCACTAATATTGATAACAATACTCTTGTTCAGTGAGTTCTTTTTTCATCCTGAATGTTAGACTCTGGACAATCAAAGTTATAAAACCTATCTATGTTTTGCTTGCCAGATTGCTTCTGATTCACCAATTGATAAACTGAAACCAATAAAACTGTCTTCCTTCGAAAGCTTATGTATTTTTTTATTTGAAGCTTTTTTCTCAGGGAGAAAGAATTCAGCTTAAAAGAAAAGGTAGGACAGATCTTTTATCTTGACTGGGAAGGTATACAGGACACTGTTTTATATAAGAGATTTTTTTTCATTACTGGTTTGATTATTTAGTCTTTTTTCCTCTTCTTTTAACATGAATTCCACATTGTAGACCTCAACAGACAATCCTTACTCTGTACAATATTTAAAAATGTTAATCTTTCTTAAATTTTCTGCCAAAATATTAATATAAGATATATGTATTTTATTGAGCATCATTTAAAAAGAATGAAAAAATAGCTGAAATCTGAAATAGGCTTTAATGTGAATTTATGTCATTATTTCATCAATGCAATCACACATTAGTATTCAAGTAGCAGCTACTTCCAACCTGTAAGGTCAATGCTAGTAACCTATAAGACCATATGATACGTCTAGTGATATCAGGTCACACATTAATCTTGCTAATTCATTTACCTTCTAACTGAATAAATGCTTTTCTAGTTATCGTCTAAATCTTACTGTACCGTGAGTAGTCTGCAGATGCTAAATTACAATATAAATTACCAATAAATTACCAAGTAAAAGGTGTGTAGTAGACAAATGTGGATATAAGTTATTTCACTTCTGTAGAATTTGCTGATCTATAGAGATAGGAGAACAAATCCACAAAGATTAAAATAAAACAGTGAAACACAAACCCTGAACACCAAGAGCTCAGCGAATGGTAGCATCTTTGAAAGAATATGTGGGCTAAGTGCTCTCTGAAAAAAAAGTATTGGCAGTAATACAATTCCATTATTTCTTCTCCACTTCCTGTTGTGTTTACAGAAATAGCATGATATACTATCTTTGTAGCTCTTGATGGTGAGAGAGTGCCGCAGGCAAAGAGGAAGCTCCTACCCATTTAACTGACATTCATTCTCAGAAAATGTCTAGAAATATCTAACCTCAAAACCAATATTTAATTATTTATTGTTTAAAGAGCAAAAAATGAGGAGAAAGGGAAATGAGACCCATATTCCATTTTCATGTGCATCAAGAGAATAAAATTATGATGGAAATAGCAAATAATTTAGTATTATAGATATACAATTATGAAAAGTTTTGAGGTAAAGTCTGGGACAATAAAAGCACACCATCATGCCAAAGTACAATGCACGCCATTGAATTAATGTTTACAAATGTGAACAAGGAAGATATTTTGGTCCATTCCATCTCCAAACTAGTTTGTTGTCAGCACATTATGTTAAATGAGCACCTTGTTAGGAATGTTGCACTTTTTAACAGACGAACATTTTTCTAAAGCTCAAAAAGCATCTGGAAAAGATAGGCTAGGAATGAGAACGAAGCATTTTATGCTTGCTTGTCACTCAAATGAGATTAAAGATAAAATTTCTTCCCCAATATATAGATGTTTGGTGAAATCTGGAACCTTCCGACATGCTGAAATAGGATTTCATCCGCTACCTTTTTTTAGCTGGAACCAGTGATATAATGAAACTGTCAGCATTATATACTCAACTTGTAGAGTTTCAACGTGCCACCTACTTCACTTTATGTCCTGGGTATATTTCAAAAAGAAAAATCAAAAAAGAAAGTAAAAATAGCACACTAAGCTGATAATTAGTCACTTAGAATAGGTTCCGTGTTTTAATATGGAGTCATGGCAAACTCTTGGGGAGGAACAGTACTCCTTATTTACCAAAGAGAGTAGGAGTTTGGCAATCTGTTCTGCGTATTTCACTGATAGAGAAAACTTTTGATTACTGATTACTGCTCAATGACAGGCACTATTATTAATGCAATTTCAATTTCTCATGTGCCTTATGGATAATTAATTACTCATTTGAAAATTTCAAATCCTTAGAAAAATGACACTTTGAGGAAACCAAGCCTAATTATTTGAAGTTTTACTTTACCATAAACTACTGCAAGCTTCAGAAACAGTAATAATTAGGATATTCACTTAGATAGGAGATAAATATATGCATTGCAAGATAATTCCAGGAAAAAACAAATGAGACACATTACTGCCCTTTCTGCCCTACTTTTTCGTACATTTCCTTTGCTAAGCCATGCAAGTTTTATTGCAGAAAGCTGAATACGGTGACCTGTTGCTTCCTGCCCCCAACAACAGCAACTTTGATATTGGAGCTTTTTAGACAATAGAGGCATTATAGTGTGGCATGTCTAATAAAATAAAACGTAATTTGAGTTGTCAGAAGTTTATATCTGACTACAACATGCAAGGGACTGTCAGTCTCACAGTACAGTAGCTTTACATCATGAACTTCCAAAAGCCCAGTTCTTCTTCATTTTCTGGATTATTCTGCAGATTGTTGTTACCAGGCAATAATCTAGCACTTCCCTGATAAGAACTTTATGTTGCCTAATTTAGATCAAAGTCTCATCATAAAATATTAGATACGGAATATATTATGGCTTAAGAAAGTTGCTTTGAGGTCATCAAAAGCTGTAAAAAACACTTAGGTCAGACTAACAAAGCAAGACGCACTAGTTAAAAAAATAGTGAAATGACAGATGAATTCTTAGGTATGAGGAATAACATTTTGCATTTTGTAAGACTAGACATAGTGATAAGGCACATTTGAATTTTACTAGTTCATTGCTGTATAGAAAATTTTCTGAAAGAAAAACAAGAAAGGTGATCAGCAAGATGAAATGAACACACAGTATAATTTTCATATTATATAATCAGAAAATAAGACAACTGAGGTTCAAGATCCAACAGCACTAAACTCTGTTCTCATTAAACCAATATAAATCCAAAACAATTCTATTGATTTAAAAAAATCTTTGCATTTTAAATACTGCAGCTGGTTTTAGAATCCATTTATTTGTTAACCTGAACACTCACTGTACTGATGAAAGACCAGAAGGAAAATTGATTCAAAAACAAAATCAGAATTGTATTTTTTAGGGTCATTGATGTCAGTTATGTATGTCTCTGTATGCCCGTTGTCTGTGTAGTTCTCTCTCCAAGTAGTGAGGTTGCTTTTAAGACAGAAAAAAAATCACAAACATGTTATGAGAGATATGCATCCCAGCTGAAAATGTAACTAACTGGACGTTATGAAGGGGTTTTTTTGATGCACACTTCTCTTTAGTGCAATGATAACTTGAAATCTTACATTGCAGGCTGAATGCTGAACAGTTTTATCTTTCCCTGTATTTTTTACAGGATAATGTTCACTCAATAGCACAACTCCAGAAGTACATAATTATAAAGGTTGGAAAGAAGCTGCATTCAAATTACCCATGAGTCTAAATGCTTGGCTCTGTATAATTACTTTCAAATGATTTCTGTCAAACACATGCTACAGTTGAGTCATTTATGTTTTAAAGAGAAAATTAAGAATTATTCAGAATTTTTATAACAGTATGCTCTTTTCAAAAAAAAAAAAAAGTCAGGGTTTTTAGACAATAAGTAAGATTAACAAAATAACTACTGAGAATATGTAGAAAGACAGATTTGCACATTAAAGGCTACAACTCCAGCATTCAGTATGGACGTCTGATGAATCAACATGTACATTTTAAGATAACAGTAACAGTATATTTGCATGTGGACTTTGCATGAATAGCTAGATTTAACTGCTCTCACATCCATCAGTGACTGAGAACTCTTGAAATTACGCTATTGTGAAATAAACCAGCATTGACTCTTTATGAACTTGGATATGTATGTGCTTTGCTCAAACCTGCCTTTGAGACTGTAAATATCCAAAATCTATTTACAAATGTAGGCACATAGAAATTCATATTCTGTCTAGTGGAAGGAGGAAAGGGAATTGCACAGAAGAAAAGGGAAAATAAAAGATTTTTCTCTCTTAACCTCTTGGAAGAAGCAGGGACATGCATTTATATGATCAGCAAGCACAGCATACTCACAGTATTCCGTAAAGATCCACAGTAGGTCACCTGGAAGCCCAGAGATAGCTTCCTTCTTTTCAATTTACCAGTCCTTTATAAAGCATAACATAGTCTCAGGTCTCTGCCAAAACCAAATCTGTACATTAGTGAATCGAATGAAGAGAACAGGACAAAGAGACAGAGCCGAAAACAAGTATCAAGCAGACAATATGTTGCAGTATAAATGATTTACAAATGGAGTTGTGATAGGCATCTCAAATGTTGTATAAAACACAGAAGTATCAACAAAACAGTTATAGCCATAACCAAACAATTATAAACTGCATTTTATGGGAGGGGGCGAGGGGAGGAAACTCTTCCTTATTGAATAGTGTTAAACATTTATTGGTTCAGCTTCCATATTTTCGCTCTTGTTGATTTCCATCATCCTGTATAGCTAGGTTCTTGGAGACCTACAGCACAATCCTCAGTTCTAAGTCAATTGATTTTGGACGACTCGTTTACTGATAAGATGCTTTAATAGTTATGTCAAAGCACTGTGGACAAGGGTGTTTTCCTCTAACAATACATGCAACATAGGCTTCAGATTGCATGGAGGAATTTCACACTTTCATATAAAGCTCCTATTTCTAAACCTAGTAAATCACTGAAATCATTTCTCATGTCATCAGCGTTAGAGCATCTTTAGATGAAAATGACCTAATCTAAAAGTCATCACAGGAGAGAGTGTCAGCTTGGTTTTCTTATGCTAGAAGAGAAGAGAAACTGTGGAACTTGCATTTTTCGTTTTGTTTTGAGCTGTACAATGTCTTCAGCTTTGCAGTAGGCTGCAGGATGAATCAGAGAACGCAACACACCACATCATTGCTTCATGCCCTTCTTAAAGTAGTAAAGTATCCATTTGCTAAAGTTAATTAGCTTGCCTGGATTTTGACAAAAAGTGGGAATAGTCAAATATTTGTAACATTCATATTCCAATGAAAATGTTGCCTGTTCCATTGTGCTAAAAAATAGTGTAAATGCAGAACTGTCAAGAGAATTACATCTAATGCTGAATGCTTATGCGAAATAAACTTGTTTCTGTTCCACTAAGGATAGCTTTTTTAGAGCTACAAGGAATGTTGTTTTGATCTGTTTCCCTGGAGACTTTTTTTTCTGCAATTAGTTAAAGTGAAGAGATAAATCTCAAACCATGGCATCATCAGAGACCTATGTTGGTGCCAGAATCCACTCACTTGGTATTTTCTCAAAGAAAAAGTCATATATTAAAGAAATGACTGTAGGTGATAAGCAGTTCTGAAGTATGGAACAGCTTTTTGATTCTTACTAAGAAACTATTTGTTTTGGACATATAAACATGCAAAAGTCATATGAATTATACAATTTGATCCAAATATCATAAAATGATTTCATTGTAAAAACAAAACAAAACAAAACAAAAACATTTTATTTCTTGCTGTAATCTTACTAAATACCAGTCAGCTAACACTAAAATATTCAGAATTCCTTTTCAAAAGATGTGAAGTTAAGATTTATTTATTAAACTTAATTTTATTATATATTTGTCTCAACACATCAGAATTACATGTTTTAGCAGCAATTTAATTGTTAAGTTATATAATGTATCTTTCCTGGGTAAAGGGAAAACAGCAGGAGATTGGACTTAGGTACAATAGAAATTAATTATTTTAAGCTTCTGTAGAATGCTGTCTTGTATGACACGACTATTTAGCATGGAGTGGTTTAAATGTGAAAGTTATAATATAAATTCTGACACATTTAAATGGAAAAGAGACAGTATTATAATTATGTTTTGCAATAATGGTATAGTGAGGTGTGAAGAAGGAGGCTTATTCAGCACCAGAGATAAATTACTGTAAATCCATAGTAGTTATATGTCAAAAATGAATTCAGAGTGCACTTAGAAGATATTTTCATTAGTTCTGAAACTCATGACATTGCAAACTGTATTGCTGACTGCTGTATTCAGGAATTAGGGTGTGCAAACGGGATGCTAACTAAACTGTTTGTAACTGAAAGTCTTCAGTATGACACAACACATAATTTCTTCTCAAGAAATACCAAAAAAAGATGTTCTATCATGAGAGCAATAAGTCACCAAATTTGTGAACTGAGCTAGTTGTTACAAAGAACAATGTTTTCATAAACTAGCGAGGAAGAAAGCAGTTTATCATTACTTTGAAAGAGGGCTTGTTAGCCCAGTACAAACTGCATCAGATCTCATAACAACACAGTTGCTGTCTTGGAAAAAGATTCTTATAAAGCCATTAAAAAAATCCAGTATCTAGAAAACAACTTGTGTTCAGGAATTGGATGACGTATGCAGGAATACTCAAGTGTACAAGTTTAATGATCTAGAATATATAAAAATGTTAAGTTCTAGAAAAGAAACAGGAATAAAATTTTGAAATTGTCAGAAAATTTGCTGAGATGGACCCAGAAGATAAATCTTTTTTTTTTTTTGCAGCCTAATATCACCTTAGTCTATTTTGTGACCTGAACTGATAGTCTCCAAACGTGTGAAATATGTTTTCTCTAAGGTAAACCAACTTTCCTTCTAATTTAGCTATGCCTATGACTGTTTGATTGAGCCATTCTCAAAACTCTCCCTGTCATTTTCTTGCTTAATTTTCTTTAAAACAGTGAGTACCAAGGGGTTATGAAAATAAGGATAAAATAGAAAATCTAAGAAATTAAAGTTTAATGGGAAATAATTCAGATTTTGTCTTCTAATGATACTCTATTTCTTGTTCTGTTTGCAAATTGACCTAGGAGATAAGCTGATTTCAAATTATAAGTTTTGTGACAATTTTAGAAACTCTTCTTGATTTGTATTTCTAATATCAGGAGTGCTCCATGTATACCCATACTGATTGGGGGAAGGTTGTTTATTTGTTTAACCTAACATAAAATGCAGATCTAACAAGCCATTAGTTAGAAAAGATTTTGTTTAATAATGAAGTCACCATAACTGTAAAATTATGACAATATGATAAATGCTGATACAAAATTGACTGTATGGAATTTGGTGGTTGAAATAACCTGTAAGAACTATATGACTAACATGTTAACAAGTTGTAACAACTGAGGAAATGGTTCCAAAACACTCAGTTAGAAAATGCAAGGATAGAAAAAGCAGGCCAAGGGGGCTGGTGCAAGTTAACTAATGTCTGACTTACTTTCTTTTGTCATCAAGCCAGTGATTTCTTGCAGTTCTCTGTAGGGCTGTTCAGCCAAACAAACCTATGGAAATAACAAATATTTTGTCCTCTCTTATCTAAAGCTTACCTAAACCACTGACATCAGTTCTACCAATTGCCTATTTACTTATTGGGACAGATCTTACATCTCTTTGACAAATTAGCCTATTAACAAATGCAGTGGTGATTTTCTTTTTTTTTTTTTTCTTTTTTTTTTTTTCATCTAAACCCTTGACCTGAATGTAGAACAAAAGCAATACTGATGTGAAGGAGAAACTGTTGTATGTGACTACTTATACTGTGGGAATCCAAAATCTGACTCCCTTCTATCTGTTTCTCACCCCAACATGACCAATGGCCGTCCCTATCAGGAGACACAGGGCACACCTTTGCACATCTATTGATTACAAGATGGTCCAGCTGGTCGATACTTTTAAGACAATTCCATGATACCTTTGTCTGAGCATTCTCTTTCAGAAATACACAGTCTCTTAGCTATTACTGCACAAGAGGTATTAATTTTGATCTTTTTTTTTTTTCTATGCTCTGCCTTTTTCAATAAACTAAGAAAGAAAAATGGAGTTATCCGGCTAATTTTGCACTAATAAAAATGAAAGAATTTAGGTTCCTGAGATCTCGCATCAAATGTCTACCACCTAGTTTCCATGAGTTCAAAGTACCAAGAGAGTAATATTTCCTTCTGAAACCAGACAGGATTTTTTTCTAATGCTATGAAAGCTAATAGGATCTAAAACACTTGTTAGAGTTAACGTCTCATGAAAGAAATCTCTACACAGAAGCAGAAAAGGTGACTGGAGGGATATTTTGGAAGTGAACAGGATGTTCTTTTGTATTTCTCTTTCCTGTCATAGTTAACGTTTTCCCATTCTTCTACATATACTGAAGAGTTCCCAGTAAAAATAAGGGAAATATAAAAAATACTTTGAGATGTGTCAGGATCACTTATACAATTGTCAAGCTGTTGATTTTGATCAGAAAAAGATTAGCAGCTTTGGTCACTATTTAGAAACATTTCTTCCTGTGATTCAATTACTTTTTTAATTAGATGCATGAGAAAATGAAAATTAAAGGGTGTTCATATGAAATGAACAGTTTTCCTTAAAGAAATTTAAGCATGAGATGGTTTGCACATATTTAAATAAACAAAAAATCTTTGAACTAAAAGAATAGTTTTCTTCAATAGAAAAAGTATCTCATCTTATTCTGAACCTCTTGGCCATCTCAAATTCTTATTCACAACAGGATTTTTTTTATTTCATTTCAAAAGACAAGCTGAAAAAAAAAAGGAAAAAAATGCAGATCACATGAAGATGAACCAGAATGTTTTCACCACTGTATTAACCTTTCTCCATTCCAGGAATTATCTAAACCTATGGTAAAAACTTTTACCTGATTGCTCTGTTCTTGTATGTTGTCAGAGTCTTGTAAAATTAAAGAAAAAATGAAGTATGATAAAATAGGTATAGTTCGAATTCATGGACTATGAAATACAGAATTTCTGAGATTAACCATTTTTCAAACTTCATATTCAAAAAACTTCAGGATAGAATAGTGCTAGGCATATATTTGCAGAACACAAGCAGTTTAAATACAAAGTATAGGGAGTAATAACTATTATGAGCACATTTAATAAGTCTTTTCTGCAGCTGTTGATTTAAACTATTAAGATTTATAAAGGGTGTTCTCAAAATATATTGTTCATAATCTGTCATAGTGAAATACTTTTTCATGAATATCTCTCGGTTTAATCAACAAGATTTATCAGAATAGCTTCAGTATTTTTATTTGCATTAGTTTTAAAAATGCATTTCCTAAACAGACCACAAACACTGCTTAGGATAACACTTAGATAATGCATGCAAATGATCTGTTTTTCTACTTAATTTAACTAAATGGTTACAAGGTATTTTTAGAAGTTCATATTAAAGTTAGAAATCATATACTCAGTACTGAATAAACTTGATGTGTGATATTCATCTTCAGAAGGACCAGAGCCTGGATTGATGTGATCTGGAAAAAGTGCATTGACTTTCAACCACTTCTTTCTATGGTATGTGAAGTGTTTCTCTATATTTTGCATCTTGCATGCTTATATGGAATTTAAGAGAGTCTGAAAGTCTTTTGCCAGTATCACAACTTACTTCTGTCTTACTCAAATATCACAGTCAGAGCTTCACTTTGATGCTGCTTCTAGTAAAATAATCTCCTAGCATATAATCCAAAATCCACTACATCAGTCTAAAGCTACGCACTGATGTAAACAGGCATGGAATAAAACCCTTACTATACTTGACAATATGTGTCAAAATATATAGGAGGTAATATGAAATAATCTTTTAAGGTTTAATAAACACTTGCCTTCTTCCTGAAAATAATGCTTGTGGTAACTGCTATAATTATATATATCTATTGGAAGAATTAAAGTGGACTACGGTCCCAAAAGCTCTAGATAAAGTCAGTTGCTTCATAGAGAAGTTTATGGTACAGCCAGAACTCAAACCCTTTTAGAGATGTAAAAATAAGATCATCTTTCATCTATTGCTAGGCACTGTAATTTAGAAGTAATCCTATTAAGATTATAATAATCTTAGCTAACCCATGGTCAATGATCTTTCCTTAAAAATTAATTTTATCATTCTCATCATTGGATATATCTGAAGACCCAGTTTATACTGCAGAGTGGGAAGGTTAGGATTTTTGTTTCCTTTCATTTAATGTGACTCAGCTCTTAAGTCATCTTTTTTTTTTCAACTTAACCAGTTTGCCTTCATTTGAATTTAATGTAAAACTTCATTCTTTTTTTCTGTTGATAAAACTTGAAAGTGGAAGCAGATGGATTGTGTTATCACAACAAATGTCCTTCCTCAGAAGGTAAGTACCATCCATTAAGACTTCAACACATACTGACGTCTCAAATCCACAAAGCTATTACTTATTGTATGTTCTTTTCCTGAGAGGAAACTCATGTAATACCAAATAGCATCCTTTAAAGGTTTTAATATTCATGTAGCATATTAAAGGACATTAACTTATCATTTGATTCTTGTAACCTTATCACAAAGAATACCTTCACTTTAATATCAAGCATGCTTTTGCCTTCAGTATCTCGTTTCTGCTTCAATTGACTTCCCAGGATAATTTGGGTATTTGGCTTTGTTAAATTCAGTGGTAATTTATGATCATCATTAGTTTATCGGTTTTATATAGAAGTAATATAATTCCTACTACTCATTCGGTTTTTATCAATTCTTAACTTTCATTTTTGAGTTAGGAAGAATAATTTTCATGAACTAACAATGCTAGAAGAAATCATATCCAAACCAAAAGGAATCTTCTGAGGAGCATGCTTAAAACCTAATTGGTTTTGGCAACCTACAAGCAATCAAAAATTGACAATAAGTGCATACTATAGTTTGGCATCAACCTCATTAAAAATAATTAATAGAATGTACAATTTATGTTGTCTATGTACTGCTATGTATTGTCATCACTAAATTGTCCTGAAGTTTTCTATTAACCTGGGATCTTTAAAGAATGATAAGAATCTAATTGTTACATTATTAGTGAGCTTTGAGAATCTATAATTAAAAATCATGTCACAGATTTTTTTTCCAGCAGATGAGATAGATTCACAGCTGCTAAGTGCCAACAACCCCCTCACATGAAATGCTGGGAGTCAGTTATATTTTCTGAGAACCAACAATTTTAAATATAACTAATTGGGGAAATTATGATAGTCTTGACCTTATTTTGGAATAAATAATAAATATTTGAATAATAATAAAAAAAGATATTGTTGAAGATGCCACTACGATGATTACACTTGCTTGACTAACCTGATAGCCTTCTATGATGGAATGACCAGCTGGATAGATGAAGGGAGAGCAGTGGATGTCGTCTATCTTGGCTGCACCAAGGCTTTTGACACCGTCCCTCACAACATCTTCCTGGGCAAGCTCCGGAAGTGTGGGATAGATGAGTGCACAGTGAGGTGGATTAGGAACTGGCTGGATGGCAGAGCTCAGAGGGTGGTGATCAGCAGTGCCAAGTCTAGTTGGAGCTAGTGGTGTCCCCTAGGGGTCAGTCCTTGGTCCAGTCCTGTTCAATTTATTCATCAATGACCTGGATGAAGGCACAGAGGGCTCCCTCAGCAAGCTGGCTGATGATACCAAACTGGGAGGAGTAGCTGATACCCCAGAGGGCTGCGCTGCCATCCAGAGGGACCTGGACAGACTGGACAACTGGGTGGTGAAAAACCTCATGCAATTCAACAAGGCCAAGTGCAAGGTCCTGCACCTGGGGAGGAATAACC
>NW_010576415.1:0-32190 GCF_000705375.1 Tinamus guttatus | reverse complement strand
TCCAGCGCAGGGCTACGAGGATGATCAGGGGCCTGGAACATCTGCCCTATGAGGAGAGGCTGAGGGAGCTGGGCCTGTTCAGCCTGGAGAAGAGAAGGCTGAGAGGGGACCTGATCAGTGTCTATAAGTACCTCAAGGGAGGGAGTGAGGAGGATGGTGCTGGCCTCTTTTCAGTGGTGGCCACCGACAGAACTAGAAGTAACGGCCACAGTTTGTGGCCACAGTTGAAACACCAAAAGTTCCACAGGAACTTAAGGAAAAATTTCTTAACAGCGAGGGTGACAGAGCACTGGAACAGGTTGCCAAGAGAGGTTGTGGAGTCTCCTTCTCTGGAGATCTTCAAAACCCGCTTGGATGCAGTCCTGTGCCACGTGCTCTAGGTGACCCTGCATGTGCAGGGGGGTTGGACTAGATGATCTCTAGAGGTCCCTTCCAACTTAAATGATTCTGTGATTCTATGATTAAGAGAATAACGGTCTGCAGAAGAGTTTGTGTGGTCTCTCATGTGCCAACAAAGATATTTTGCCTGCCTTTAATTTAGCCAAGGGAGAGAAAGGGGGAAAGGTAAGAAAAGTTATTATAATAGAAAAAATGTCAGTCTCACCTTATTATGAGAGCACCTGAATGATCTACCTCTCCATTCAGTTATCTCCAAGTATTCTTTTCTTTAAAAATAACATCTGTATGCATCTGGATATAAACAATTTTGTGCTCTTGCAGCAAACACATTCAAGTAACAAGGGAACAGACTATTTTCTGATCCTACTATATGTGCTATTAGTAAATATATAAATCTAGTCTGATTTTCAAAGTAAGCAGTTGCAATGCTTCCATATTCAGAGTACACAGCAAATATTTCTTTAGGTTTACATTTTATTACCCATATTTACTCCCTTCATAAAAAATAAATAACAACAACCAAAAAAAATCACAACACAGAGCTTTCATGATAGTGGAGATTTTTCTACACAAATTCTGACTTCTCAAAAGATCTGGCTCCAAAAAAAGCTCAGTGGATAGGAAAAAAACAAAACCAAAAACACACAAAACGTCCCAAAAAAACACCAAAGTGAAAGCAAAAGTCCTTGGAGATGATGACAAATAATTAGGAAAATCTTGCACTGATGAGCAGGGCTGGAAACTCTTGTATTCTGTTCTAGGTCAGAATCTAACCTCGAGAAACTAATCTTTTCTCTGTATTTGCAGCAATTTAATCTAGTGAGAAAATCTAAATAAAACAGACTTATCTTAAAAATCTATTTGTATTGCCTGTTGTTATCTTTGCTATTAATCTTATTATTCATTACTCTTTGCATTGAATTCAGAGATTTCATCAAGGTCTTGTCTTATGTCTTGTATCAACACATTTAATGATAGTCCTGTCCTTAAACAATCAGAAAACAAGCAATACTTGCAGCACTATTTGCCAAGGATTTATATCTATGTTTCCATGGAACAAGTTATTTTATAGTCAGCGAATCTTTGTTGATTTTACTATGCCATTTCTTCACTTTATTTTACTTTCTAATTTTCATAAAATCTCATTTAGAGAGGTAGCCATTACACGTCTTTTAAAAGACCTTCATTCTTTGGAATAATCTCCATAGCTGAAAATACATGTTCTCAGATATGTTCTCAGATAAATGAATTCTTTTGTTGCGGTTGAAATTTTAATTTTACTTGTAACCTTGGTTTGCATCCTACTTTATCAAATTAAAAATAAGTATACATATTTAACTTGTTCTAAATGCATGGATACTTCATTTTTTCACCAAGCGCTTTTAACATCTCCATTCTCCATTGCATTGCCTTGCTGACTGTAAAAAAAAAATATGTCCTATTATTAGCATATAAGGCCAATAATTTGTTTGTTGTCATATATTCTGTAGTCCTTCCTCTTGCACTGTTATCCAGACTCTGTAAATACTTTAATTAAATATTTCTTAGCTTAGCATTTGAATCGGCTACTGGAGAGGATTCAATAGTGATTTAGCACATACTGTTTTCTATTTCATTCCTGGGTCCTTTTTTCTTATGCCATAAGGTGTTTTTTGAGACAAGTCGTGTAGTTTGCATGACTGATTTTTTTTTTTTTATGACTTATTACTCATATAATCACACTAATCTGGCCTTGCCCACTAAAGGTGTTGCTTTCATTTCTCTATGATTCTGACATGTAATTATCCCAATATAAATAATTAGAGTGTTTAAGGAAGCTGGTATGTGATAGTCATTGAGTTGGAACAGCAAAATGAATGAAGCAAAATTACTTTTTTAAAACTTTTTTTTTCAGTTAGAGCAAAAATGTACAAACTAGCAAACAGACAATGTTTGGGGAAATTACAGTATTATTCATGCCATTACAGATGAGGAAATGATATTGGAGAACAATGAAATGTTTTACACTATTTCATGCATAATAAAATGAGAACTCTCTCTTCCATTTAAACATGCTCATTCTTTGATATAAATTATGATAAGAGACAAGATTTCTTTGGTCAGATTTGATAATTAAGGGTCCCCGAGAGTACTTATACCATTATCTAATCAGTTGGAAAGAGATTACCAAAGTAAAATATAAATTAGGTATTAATTAAAAGTGCTGAGGAGATACCATAATTAGGACATGTGCTATATATTTTTTCAATTGATAAATTTTGTCTGAAAACTCATACTTAGGCTACTTATACTACCTTAATCAGTTCTTCTGCTTGAGATTTATAAAGTCCAAATGCTTCTAAACAGTTCTTCACTGCATTAAATTTTTAACAGGCGCTAAGATTATGATACTGTATTTCAATACAAAATCCATTGTTTACATAGCTTGTGTCTAACGCTATAGGGATATGGCACAATCAAAAGATGCAAAAGATGACAGTTTTTATATATTCAATTTTCACTCCATACTATCTGTATTTTAGGGATGATTTTTTTCTCTCTCTCAAACATGCCAAATATTAGTATTTCTATCTTAATGGAAAAGAAGATGGGATAAATGCTCACATTTGAATGAAGAAGACAAGAAAAGTCTAAGCACTAAAGTATTTTAAGTTTGCTTTGAAATATCTCACTTTTTCCTCAGCTTAATTAAGTGAGATGAATCATTTATCATCATTGATTGTATCAACGATGCTTTCAAAATGATGGAATACCAGTAGGAAAACAGCTTGGGGAGCATGCATCATCATCTCACCATTTTGATTGAACATTAAAAACAGAATAAAAGAATATCTGAAACTAAAGTTTTTATTTCCAAGGTTTATTATCTTATAAAAAGGAATTAAAGGGTTTTTTTTCCCCCTTTTACAAGGTCACCAAACTATTTGTTTCACACAGAATGTATGCTGTTGCAAAGTACCATTATAAATATACATATTTTGGATTAAAACAATATGATTACTGAATTAAAATGTTGTTAGTAGCAATATTACATTTTAAATAATTAAAGAGCACAATGCTTAATGACCAAAATGGAAAGTACTACGCGAATTTTGTTATGAGTATGGTACTACCAAGCTAATAAAAAAATCTGTGTTTCCTCTATAGATGCCATATTTACTCCATGTCAATGCAAATAGATCAGAAGCTTTCCATATAACTGAGCAAGTCATAATCAAGACCAAACATTTTTTCAGAGTTGGCTTGGAGTGCTCATTAGATCTTACTCTTTTTCCAGCAATATTTAGTGTCTAGGAGACTGTTATACATCAAATTCTTCCAGCATGAATGGAGATTGTGGTCTTGTGCAGGAGGACAGGACTTTCTATTTACGGTTTCAATGTTTCAAAGAATGGAATTTTTCTTTTTGGAAACATCAATAAAGGTAACACTGTGATCAGTGCTATCTTTACTTATTCATTGGACTGTCTTCATTAACCCAGATGAGAAAGCACGTAGTAAGTTAGAATCTCTCTCAACAGTCATGTCAGCACAGGAGTTTGAAAAACAATATACAAATCTTATATGCTGCTTTGCTATTAATCTGTATAAAGCCCATCATGTTTTAGAAAGGAAGATCCATGCCTGTAAAAATTATGTAATTTGCACAGAGTGTTTAGATTAAGGAGTGCTTCATATTTGAGCAAACTCAAATAATAATAAAAAAACTTTTAATGGAAATTTAATTTTATGGTTGAAAGGATTTTTCCCTCTTTCTAAATAACACTTTTTTAGGGCATTGTTTTACTAGATTATGAAAGAATCTAGAATTTACTAGATTATAAAAGCCTTTAATAATATTTTTTGCACTTATTTTGTCTGCTTGTGTCACAGCTGTACACTGCATTATACCTCTGCAGGAAGCTTCACGTAGTGTCAGTGCTTGAAAGGTTAATGGCATTTACTGCATTTCTAATCTATTCTTTAAACCACTGATTAGCATTGAAATTGATTCCCAGCTCGTTGTGGCTGAAACGACATTAATCTAGTCTCTGCTATTAAAAATGTTACACCTTTCTCATGTTAGCAGGTGATAACACATCATTAATTTGATGGCTTCCATTGTTCTGTCCTTCATTAGAACACCTACAAACGTGAGCAAAAACCCAGTTTGTTCATTCAGAAAGAAAAATTTACAGTAGGCTATCAATAAGTGCATTTGAAATGCGAAGGACAGCTATTTTTTGTAGCTGTCAGGTATCCAAAAGTATGCATTAGGTTGTGGTCATACAGATACAATATTATTATGGTTATAAAAATTGCAAATGCAATCTGCTGTGACAGTATTGAAAGGTAGATGGACAGTATCCAATTTTGAACTGCTACTGCCCTATTTCCATTCGGCATTTAAATTTCCCCCAAAACTGATAATTTAGTGTCTCACCCATCAGCCTGAATCCAGATAAACAATTCCACAGTGTGTTGTGCATGAAAACATTGGACACTGAGGGATTTTCAATATTCTTCACAGCTATTCTTTACAGGCCAAGACTGGGACTGGCCTAGCGGTCATGCTTTTGGAACAGATATACCAATAGAAATGTCTGCTTTTAATATGCAAGGTCCGGCAACTCAGTTGTCCTGTCCAGAATTGCACCTTCATTGTAAAATTAAATGCATTGTAAGGTCAGAACACACTTTAGTGGGATGGTTTATATCAAAGGTATCAAAACCTTACATAATATTTTTGCACAAATTTACTTTCTTTTAAGTGGAAAAAAATACTTTCCCAAAAAATCTATACTTGACAAAGATTATTTTTGTCAGTGATTTGTCAGTGGCAAATAGCACATTATCTCTCTACATATATTCACACGTGACTTACGAGTTTTGTGATGTCAGATTATTATCAAGACTTATCAAAAGATGGGAGAGAAAATTCTCTATATAGTGAAAGGATTCAAGTGGAGAATTTGTTTCTCTAGTGAGTCAGTTGCAAAAGGCTGAGGTCATCAGTGACATAAGTGAGAATGTATTCTGAATCTTCATCTCTAATTCAAGCACTCTGATAAAACAGATGTATGTTCATCTTGAAAATAAAGTCAGACATTGATTGAATGATACGGCAGCTTTTGTAAACACTGTTGTTTTCTGACTACTTCTGACACAATGAAGATTAAAAAAAGACAAGTTGTAACATGGCAATTCAAAATAAGCAAAAAATAAGCAATAAGAACAAGACTTATTTGTATGTTATAAAGTATGGATGAGAATTGCATAGGATTGCATAAAAGGCAAAGTGAGTTCTAAATTTCTAATTTAAATCTAAGCTTTAAAATGTCTAAATAACAACTACTTTTTTAAAAAGAAGACACAGCAATCAATCAAAACTGGAAAATAATTCTTCTGAGGAAGGGCTAAGAGTTTTAAGAAATATATAGAATAAGGCAAGAATAGGCCAGGAAAAGATGTGTAATTTAAAATATCATATAGCATAAATGTTAATAACAGAGAAACAAGGAAAACTTTCTTATGAATCCAGCTATGGATGAGTCTTTTCCAAAATCAAGTAGAAGAATGTAGTGCAGGAGAACATAAAATCTCCTAAAGAAAGATGTACTAAGTTGATTTTAATTACGAAGGATGAGGTAGAAAAAGTCTATCAAGTCATCACTACCCTAGTTCAATAGAGGTATGTGTATGGAACTATAAGTGGTGAAATCCACTGAAATTGGTTCAGAGAAACAGTAAAAGATGAATCTGAAATATTAATCTGTAAGTATCAGTATTTTATAGAGGAAAAATGCTGCCCTCCTTAATACATAAAGTATGTGTTACTTTACAATTGCTTGTATCAGTAAAGAAAACAAAAACAAAAAACACATACACACACAACATAATTCCAAAACTAGTCTATGTGTAGTATTCTATTGAACCAACGGAGAAATAAAGATTTCCAAAACAAACAAACAAACAACAACAGCAACAACAACAACAACAACAACAAAAACCCAAAGTGAGTGTTAATATAGAAATTTATCCTGGTAAGGTGTAAATCATCATGCAACGTTTGATCACTGCTCAATCTAGTCGAGGTTTTTGTCTCCTTCAAGACTCTGCACCACCTGTATTAGATGAACATTTGAAAAAAACGATAGAAGATACTTACAATACAACTGATTCAAGCATTGTCTCCATAAATTAGTAGGTAACTAATAATTAGAAGTACCAGAATTATTACTTCATCCAAATATATATATTTTAATGTTCACCATGTTAGACTGTATGCCATTTTAGACCCTCTGGTTTATGCACACATACATTATTGATACTTTTCTGAAGTCAGATTTCAAAAATTACCAGACACTAATGAAAAATTAATTACTTCATATATGCAGTTTTTGCATTTAATCAATTAGCTATGCAATATTTTCTTTTAGTGGTTGTAAAATTTTTGTGCTCCTGTTTAATTTATTTTCTTTATTGCTGCACAGGTGAATATAAAACTTTCCAATCTACGTCCTTATAAGCTAATTGCAATATACTAGTTTCCTTTCCAAAAACAATCCCAATATTTTAAGTCTTCTGACACAAGTTTCTTCTTTTTAATGCCTCTGAGCATTTCTATGAACTTCCTCTGTTACCATATTTCTGAAAAGCTTATCATGTGAGTTTATATTAGAATTGAAAATTAAAATATTCCTTAGCCAGACTACACTGAGCTACCTTTTCTCACTTGCATAGGTGTAAAACCTGATACAGGAAGGAAGTAGTAGACTCAGTTTCTACCAAATGTCTATATTAAAACAAAATAAAAAATAGGCCTAAATCATACTGTGTATAAGATAAATGATTAAACTTTTAAAATACATATTAATAATTACTCAAAGCAACAAAAATGAACTGCCCACACAACTCATGTTGGCATTCAGAGAACTGAAATTTCAGTGAATTTCTGAAGTTATGAGAGCACGTCAAGAGTATTAAATAGATTTGTGTTCTCATTTAAATATTGCCTTAAATTCAAAACCTCATGTTTATAGAATCATATGTGTTAGATAAAGATATAAAAATAGGACTTTTATTTTCAAGCTGTCACTGAAAAAGCATGTAGTAGAATCATATTACCTCCATTTTGCACAAAAACCAGTATCTCAGACTTTATTTACTAAGGAAATACTTACTAGGGCAATAGGGTAATATATATATCCTATTATAATACCTATATGCCCTATAATATACTACTAGGGTAATATATTACTAGGGCAGTAAATACACTTATTTAGAGTAAACTAAATTTCAATTCCTTTCAGGTAATAGAGTATGCAGCTGACAGTCAGTAGAAACTTTTATTTGTGCATCCAGAAACAAATACTAAGGATACAAAATAAGAAAATGAATGAGAAAAGTCAAGTTCTATTTGTGCTTTGTAAACAAAGCTATCACCATGTTTAACAGGAATGATACACGTAAAAGTCCTAATGATGTTAAACTTAAGTGCCTTATAATGTGATTTCTCATAAGCCATAGATATTAATGATAAAATATTTACAAAACTAAAGAATTACAAAATTTTATTTCAAACTACATAGCAGTTCTACCAGGATGAGCATTCTATATAAAACTATGATTTAAAAAAAAAATACAAATAAAATTTTTATTACTTATAAGACAATGAATGTGTGTGGGAGTGGAAGCTCAGAAAATCTCTGTTCCTTACATCCATATGAAAAACAGACTGTCAAAAACAACAGAATTCAACTGAAACATTTGTTCAGAAACGTAGAGATGAGAAAATTGTTAAGTAGACCACAAGCCATTCATTATCAAACAACAGAAGACTTGACATGTCTTGAGATGTCAAAGATGAGCAATAAACTATGTGGAAGGAAAGAGAACATCACCTTTGGAAAGATTTTTTACTGTTTCAACAACATGTTTAATCACTTTCAAGTCCAGAGATATATTTGGAGCATTAAAATTAAACAATAAAAGGCATTATTTTAGCATTTTGGGTTTCTAATTGTTAATTGTCAAATATTTCTGACAAATATTTTCCACATCCTTCCATTTCCATGAAAGCAGAATAAATAGACAGACAGACTGGTAGTTAGGTAGATTGGCTGAATTATTTAGCAGATGGTGGTTTAGAAATCACAGAAAGCAATGACCTGGTTCTGAATAGCTGAGGAAGAGGTGATATCTCAGGGGACTTTTGCAAAGAGAATTGAAATTAGGCAGATGTTTTCCACTCTCACTCTCAGTAGAGGTGTTACAGTAGTATTGTTTCATTATACATCTATAGCCGAAACAGTAATTAGTCACTGTTTCTTCTTTGTCTTTTAATGACTCTGAAAGAGGCAGAATAGAATAAATTCTGCCTTGCTGACCATATTATTTTCTGCTCTTACTATCTGATACTAGTATTATCAGATATTATTGCTTTCTAATCTACATATTAGCACTAAGGATCCAGATTTGTTAGACTGACTAATAAAGGCTATAGAAGTTATACAGAAAAAAAAAACAACAACTAATTGTTAGATGATTGGATATCAGAAATATTTTCTGAAATATTATTTGAAATTTTATCAGAAATATTTTCTGATAAAATAATGTTTGTAAAACATTCCCTAGACAACACCATTGTGTATTTATTATAGGGGTTACTTAAAGAATAGGAGAATAAGAATTACTTAAAGCAAGCACTTTTATTGAAACACAGCTCAGAAAGTTAGAACAAGTAGAGTTGTCTTTTACAGGGATCTAAATTTGTCATTCGCTTTGGTAGTTTAAGGCCTAAAAGTTGTCATAACAAGTTGTCAAAGAGCAAGATAAAACTGGAGTATACTAAATCATCAGCAGCTAAAAAAATATATACTGAATTCACATCTACCCTCAATTCACTTTCAGAAACTATACCTTTTGTGACCCACAACTAGTAAATTTACCTAACTAGTAAATTTACATAACTTTAACCTACATTAGACTTCCAAGCAGTAGCAATCTGAACACTATTTACTGTACTAAGAAATAAGAAATTAGAAATATGAAATTTAAATTGCTGGAGCAGAAGAAAAATTGTTTGCAACTGAAATCTTACAAGAACATTACAAAAGTTCCATCTTCATATGAGGAAGAACTTCTTTACTGTGAGGGTGACAGAGCACAGGAACAGGATTCCACCACAGAGCAATGGTGGTAGAATCTCATTCTGTGGAGATCTTCAAAACCCACCTCAATGCCAGGTTGTGCCATGTGCTCTTGGTGTCCCTACTCAAGCAGGGGGGTTGGGCTAGATGATCTCTAGATGTCCCTTCCAACCTCAACCATTCTGTCATTCTGTGATTCTGTGAAAAATACTGTGCCTTGTTCTTATTTCAGATACTGGTGGTGGGTAGGGGAGTTTGATTGACTAATGTGTTTTGTGGGTGGCTTAAGACCCGTTCATAACTTTCCTGGAGAAGAAAAAATAAAGAAGGTCTTCTTCCCTCCCACAAGCAGATTTAATAATACATTTATTATGGCAGCTCTGATCCACAAATGTCTGGATTTAATATTTTCTTTGAGCTAATAGCTAAAGCTACAGCTTTACGCTATGAGCTAAATCTAAGAAAGGGATTTATGTGTCAAAGTCATTGAACATCCCTTTTTCAAATATCTTTTGGAAAGTTATTCAAAATATGCATTATCTGGGTAAACATGTTATAAAATGTCTGGAGATAAGGAGATAGTTCTGAACAGAATCCAGAATGGTCCACACTCCCAAGATGTCACAGAAGACAGAGTGAATGTGAAGATTCTAGAGATTGCCAAGAGGAAAGGGGTCAGAAATCCCCTGAAAGCAAAAACTCACATCTTTATTATTTATTTATTTTTGCTTCAGCTATACTTCTTCCTTTACATTTCATTATTTTCCCTTTTTCTAGTATATTGTGGAGGTTAAAGTGCTCATAGACAATATGAGAAACCTGAATGCAATTCCCTCTGCCCTGTGGGGTTTGAAATTTAAAGACAGAACTATTCCACATTAAACCAAAAAGCAATAAGAGATGATTTAAATTGAGAAGCACTCAGAATGAGAGACTAAATGAGCCTCTGCTGGACCATGATTTTAGTATATCCTGTACAAAGGGTCCCTCTTTCGAGTTTCTTCTACAATTATTGTCAGTACAGTCTGTGCTCAATATTCCAGTTTTTATACACTTGTCAGAAGATAGGAAGGGATGCAGGACTCTCACCACGGTAACAGCTGTTTCCTACAGGGATAGAGGTCTTCCGAGATCTCTGTGAGTGAGAGTGCTCTTTCACTTTTTTTCCTTTAGATGAAGGGGAGGAACAGACACCTGTATCAAGAAGAATTTGAGGTTTTTTTTTTTATTATTATTATTATTCTAAAACTAGCTAGAGCCTGACCCTGGGACCTACTGACTGTTCACTCCTTAAGAAATGCAGTTGGTGCCAGGATTCACATTTTCACAGAAATATCTAATCAATCAGGAGATCTTTCTCCTTCACACACTGTCTCTGCCCCAGATTATCCTGGTTTTCTGTAATTCTCACAAGAATGATGGACACAGCTTGGTGAACCCATCTTACCAATGGTCTACTTGAGTGAGGCAGGTGTTCAGTTGTCCTCTGTCAGAAGAGGAAATTGGAGAAAGTTTCTCAGGTTAGTATATTATGTAAAAGGGAGAGGAGAATCCCCACAGTTTTGAAACATTTCTGACAGCGCAATTGTAGGAACAATAAATAGGTCTCTGGAAAGACTACCAAATTGAACCCCTTAAGAATTGCTTAAGGCCATAGGAACAAACTAACACTCACAGGAATAGCTTTAAAATAGTGTGCTGTAGCCCTGAAACATTGACTAAGGTATTTCTGGAAATGTACAGAAATATTATTTTCATTGTTTATGGAGACATTGAAAGAGAAATGAGGGAGGCACTTTTTTAAGATTAAAAATGAAAATAAGAAATAAAAGAAAATAGGAAAGCACTGATAAACTTCAGCAACCTAGGGAAGGACATTCCTGATTGCATCTTCGTCACCTAGAACCCTAAGTTTTGCCCAATATAGATAGATAAGTATCTGATTAAACTTTAGCATAAATAATAGAGAAAAGAAAGGAATGGGTATTGAGAATCCCACACCATGGGATGTTCGGACACATCAGGCATATTTTATGGCTGTCATTACTGGAATTGCTCAACATCTGGCACAAATTCTAATGTTGCATGAGAGCATGGTGGATAGTATTTCCTGCTAAAGCATTGATTTTCATAATAACAGCATAAAGTACAAGGTAATACTTAATGCTATATCAAATAACAGCAGTGTTGATACAAGTATATCTTTTAATTATAAAAACTAAATTGTTAAACCATTTTATTGATCAGCAATATAGTATTTCTCTAAAATAAGAGATGTAACTTCACATTTTTTCCTCAATAAAATAAATAACCTTATTGTGTACTGGACTGGGGCAGTGACTGTCAAGGAGTACAGCTGGGGAGAGAGAAGTAAAATAGATTTTCTACCTAAGGCCTGTTTCATTATGCCGGACAACACTTTGTATTGATCTTCTCTATTTATTTCTAATTTTGTTGTCCCTGATTGAGCTGAGCTCTAAATCTTGTGATGGCTTACATGCTGTTAGGATGCAGCATTGTTACATGAAGTGCAAGGTAGCATTGTTCTCATTTTAAACTCTAATTTAGTCTGATTTGCAACAAATTAGGCTTTCTCAAGTAGCACTGCAGTACAAAGAGTACTGAGAGAGCAAAGTATTGCTTTCATATGTTCTCTATAATATGTGTAGAGATTTCACTGCTGAGAAGTCAGTGAAGGTTTATGTTAAAATATATATACTTTTTTGTGGGAAAAAAAAAGAATGGAAAACATCTCCAATGATCTGTGTTAACATTATTTAACAATATTTACAGTAATACGCCCATTCCCATTAATATATCTCCATGAACACTTTTTTCTTCAGGAGATGTACTACAAAGACAGGAGAAAGGAGAGTAGATTTTTAAATTAGTTTTAATAAAGATTTAAATGCAGAGTTTATATTTTATCTAATTTTGCTCTTAATATTGTTTGCTAGTGGTGGCCTCAGTATCTTCAATCACACAGAGTTAATGCTGGAAGAATGCAGTCTCTTAGTAGATAAAAGCTCCTCTACACAAAAAAGCTTTTCTATTATCCCTGTCTTGGCATAGTTCCACTATGGATGACTAGGTAAATTGCTTCTGCAAATGAAGTAAGTCACTTTGTTATAAAAAGATTATTTTGCTTTTATGTACGTTTGTGTTATCCTTAGGCTGGTTAGCAATGTAACCGTTGTATTTTTATAGTCGTAACTGACAAACCAGTAATACTGAAGCATCTGAGACTATGGAACAACCACGCTTCAGGTGGGCTGATTAGCTACGCTTTACAGAAAATCCCTTCTAGTGTGCAGATCCTGGTGTGAAATTGGGTCATGGGCAGTTTATCCTCCTGGCTGCCCATATTTTACAGTATCTTATGCTGAAAGTTTAGATGGAGAGCTAATCTAGTTCTGCATGAGCCCATGCCAATGGGATCTGGGGGACTCACTGGTCAGAAAAGACCTGAGCACTCTGAAGGCACCTTTAGGGCAGCTGCCTACAAATACCCACCATCTTTGAGGAACTGTTATCAAGGTTTTTCACAGAAAGCCCCTTCCACAAGCTGTCAGTAAGTATGCAAGTAGGTCTGCTATAGGAATATAATATGCATCCAAAATTAAACATACCCTGGCCCTTTTTGTCTTCATTTGAAAAGGAAACCTGAATTCTTGTATTCAACAGATCAATGAGCAAGTTTTAACAAAACAGCAACCAGAAGCCTGCACACACAGTCTTTGTGATTTTATTCCTAGTAGGAGTAGGTGGGCAATAAAGCCATGATTCAAACACCAGAGAGAAATGGCAGTATTTCTCATGATGGCATCTCTTAAAAAGGCATAATATCATGATCAGGAGCCCGCCCGTATATACAGGCAGCAAAGTTCCACATTAAAAAAATACACAGGACATTTATAACTGATTTAGATTTACTCTGGAAAAGGCAAATGACAATATAGCACTGTGGCATACCAATGTGAATTAAATCAAAAAGATTTTATATAGTTTATATTTATTTAAGAGCAGCAAATATAGCTATGAAATTCCAGCCATTATGACATGGGGAAAAATGTATCCTATACATACTTGAAGGGAGAATGTAAAGAGGATGGGGCCAAACTCTTCTTGATGCTGTCCAGCGATAGTACAAGAGGCAATGGGTATAAATTGAAGCACAGGAAATTTCATCTGCATATGAGAAAGAACTTCTTCACTGTGAGGGTGACAGAGCACTGGAACAGGCTGCGCAGAGAGGTTGTAGATTCTCCTTCTTTGGAGATCTTCAAATCTTCAAAATCCGCCTAGATGTGACCCTGTGCCACGTGCTCTAGGTGTCCCTTCTTGAGCAGGGGGGTTGAACTAGATGATCTCTAGAGGTCCCTTCCAACCTCAACCATTCTGTCATTCTGTGATATATATTCAGCTATAGTAATTTTTATATTCACAAAAGCTTTAATTTGACCTTAATTAAAATCTATTTCTGAACTTAATATATAACGATAATATTAATAATGATAGTAATGATAATGATAGCAATAATAAAAAAACTAAATGTATTTAAACTGATAAAAAGTAAAATCTGAAAATAATCCTAAGGAAACTCTTTCTTGGGTTTTGTGATTGACATTATAATGTTGGCAGAAAGCCACCAAATCCTCCTTTTGAAGAGGAATATAATTTCATGCACAACATTTCATTTCTACAAAAAGCAATCTCTCTTAGCACCTTAAGACATATTTTTTAATTCTGCTTCTTAAATTATTTTTCAAATTCTGTCATTTGCCTTCCTCCATGTCTCTTCTTTGCCTTTCCCATTTTGAATCCAAATTATTTGGCTACGTAACCACGAGCATGGCTAGTGTTAGTAAAATATTTTGAAGGTATAATGGAGGTGTTGCATCAAACATGGGATTAGACTAGCACTGATTTCTTCTTGTGGAATTTGTGGCTCATAACAGCTATGTGGAGATGTGAAACTGTGACTGGACATATGTTTTTTAAAACAGTCTATTAACTGTGAGATGCTGTATTGTGACACTTGTTTTCTTGTTACTCTGCAGCTGTTACCTTGGGGGTGATAAGGTATATTAGGTGACTCTAGTCTTTAGACTCTGTGGCATAGTGAAACCACTTTTTCCATAGAGAGTAAAGTCCATATTCTAATGAAGTTAATAGGAAATTTACCATAGGTGTTAAACTGCATAAAATGGTATGATACACTCTCAGCATAAGCATTTTGCCTTTCCTCTAGCACAATTATCGTTCCATTTTTGATTCGTGCCTGGATTCCTACAGTGACATGTTAAATCTGCTGGATTTATATTTTCCTTCCTAATCTCATCTATCCATCCAAACTTTTACTGCACAAATGGTTGTAGGATGTGGATGTTTTCCTCATTTATCTTAGACATCAGATTTTGACTGTTATTAAAGATAAGCACATCACTACAATAAAAGTAGATAACCCTTTTATCCATTTCACTGAAGAAACATGATTTTTATTAAAGAAGTACTGTGTTAGTAGAATATTGCATAGCTAAGTTTCTGAAAAGGCCTCAAGTTATACTCCACTTTCAAGTGTGTAAATGGCAATGGAGTAAATCATAGATAGGCCACTATAAGCCTAGAGTTGTAGACTATGTATACTCTCTTCCTGAATGGACTTGATTGATAGGTTTTTGAAAACTCACTTTTCCATTTTTAAGGAATTTATCCAAGAAAACTTGGACGTTAAAGTAAATACCACTCTCTTCTTCGATCCACTGCTAGAATGTGATGTCTCATAATCTTCTCTGATGAGGATTGTAGACAGAAAGAAATTACCAAAATCCCACCTTCACAATAAGCATGTGAAAATGTAAAGGGGGTTTATCATCTAAATTCACATATGTAGATGTAGAAAAGATATCTCTGATTCTATGTGACTTTTTCAACATAGGAAAAATGACACCTTTAAAAAGAAATGTTTTAAATAAAAACAGACAAAAAATGCTGTCAATATTTAAACAGTGGGAGGGATCACAAAAGTAGAATCTTATTTCATTTTCTATTGGGAATATAACTTTTTTTTTTCTAAATTCCTTGTCACATTATGCAATAAGTCATACCAAATTATATATATATATATATATGTTAATTTCTAAATCCTGGAAAGATGCACATACAAACCTTTTCCTAAAACAGTAAAACTAATATACTCCTAAATTTATTTAGATTTAACATTCCAGTAAATTCTATAAATGTACTCTAACTGCATTACTTATGCTCAAGGTCTGCAAAGTGCTTTTCCAGATATTAACAGCTTCCTAAAAACGTCTTTGATCGAATATGCTTTTTAAAAAATTTTATTATTTAGAAAGCTACAACAGTAAGTACTCATGTTCTCCATTGTGTTGGACTAATTTTTTTAGAGAAAAGCTTTCTGCTGCATTTGAGAACTATATTTGTTCATGGAAGAAAACTCATGTACTTAAGGTTGACTTTACTTCCATTTAACTATCAGGAAACTGTAGTATTTTGACTCCTCTATTTTACTGTAATACATGTAGTTCTCAGCTTCAGATTTCTTGGAAGATTTATAAGAAGGTTTCATTCTGCTCTCATATGCCCTCTCACGATAATGAAAGAATTTTTAAGAAATGAATAATTTAAAGATGTAACATTTGAAACTAATTCTCTATATGAAAATGAAAAATCTAATTAAAATTTCATTGGTGAAATCTGTCTCCTTGGGAAATTCATTGAAAAATCTATTAGTGCATAAGAAACAGAAGTTGGTATATTCTCTTAATAGCTATGATCTATACTTATATACTTTGATCTTGTCATTTTTGTGCAATGTATGAGTAGATATAAAATATTGCTACATTCCTCAAAATGCAGATAGAAGCTGATGTAAGAACAAAAGTGAAGTTAAAGAAGGATGCAGATCCATGCAAGAAAATCCTGTTTTCATGATTTAGCAAGTGCACATGTAAACTGTCTTTTCACATATGTATTTGAGCTGTCTTTTAAAGAACAACAGGTGAGTCCTTTGACCAGTGTAAAACTGCATAGCTTCACTTATCTAGCTGAAAAAAAAACAAGAATTGCTGTAAGAATGTCAGTGCTCAGTCTTCACTACTGATAAGCAGGTAATACTCATTTCATGCGTAAATTACAGCCACACAACTAGAATTTCTGAAGGATAACGCTCTGAATCCAAGCTAGATCTCTAACATTTCTAACTTTTTCTCACAACACTATCAAGAAGACCTAAAACATACCAGATACACTTCTCTTTCAGAAATAAAATACTGATTTTATTAAATTGGTTCAATTAAAAAGAATTATTTTGTACCCTATTATTATAGTGCAGTTTTGATGTTTGTTTTTTCACAGAATCACAGTGTTTCACAGAATCAATATTTTTTCATAATTATTACTTGTTTTTCTAATATTTTTGTGAAAATACTTCCATTTCCTTTTTTTTAGTATCTTGATGGGTAATATAAAATAATGTGGATCAAACTGTAAATAACCTTATTCTTTTAAAGAATTCAGAGTGGTTATAGCAGAATTAGGCACATTAGAGACTGTATAATTCTGAGTACTCAGTAAGGACAAACTCCAACTCCAGGGCCAAATTCTGCGTACATGGATTTTACTTTAGAGCTACTCCTATATTATTATATTTATTCCACTATCTATTGAGTAGAGGTTCTTCTTAGGCTAAGCAGCCTGTAGGTTCTATTTATAAAAAAAGAAAACGAAATTCTGAGTTGTTCTGAACTATCTCCCAATTCTATAGTGACACAGAACCTTTAAAAACAACATATATACTCAGTATTACTTAACAGCTATCCTACTGTAAGTGTAAACAGAATGGCTTTCTCAAATATCTGTATATAAAGCTACTAATAAACCATGACATTTGAGGAAATGACAGGCAGGAGTCTATTAATAGCACATAATGGTTTTGTGTGAAGCATAGTATATTTCAGATTTTTCCTTTAAAAAACTCCCAATTATTACTGTCATTACCTCTTAGGATATCTTAAAAGATAACCACCATTAAATAAAAAAATGTATATATATATTTGAAATAAAATAAGAGAGCAGTAAATCCCTCAAGTAACACAGACATATTGAAAACTTTCCTCCCTGTATAGATGCTGCAGAACAGAAAAGAAACGTCCTTCAATTTTAGCCTCAGGGACTATCATCTATTTAAGGCTGCCTAATGTGGAAAAAGTCCTGAGTAAGCATGACAAAATATACTGGTTTTAATCTCCAAGACACCTTTAAAGCTATATAAAAATATTATTGCTTTCATGAGCTTCTTTTAATACTGTATCAATATTGATCTTATCATGTAATTGTAGAAGATTCCTTAGTACAATGTTCCTGGGTATGGGGTGAAACTCCTTCAGAAACATTTATAAGTTATTTGAAAATTGTTTCACTCTGAGTATGCCAAAATGAACTGCGTGTTCACATTTTTTTCAGCTCAAAGCTTTTCGTGTCCTCCAAATATAGGCACAAAGAAAATCTGATTTATTCTCCCTAAGTATAAAATAAAGGTCATAGTCAACAAAATTGCTCTCCAACATCTTCGTCACAAATGCTGGATAAAAACAGGCAAAAGGATTTGAATAATTGTATTTGCATTTAATTAACATTTGGCAGTCTAGCTAACTTTCTGATGACTATTACTCGGATAATACCAGGTCTCCAATTCTGGAATAGTAAACCAGCTTTCTATGCTGGAAAATGCTGAAGGAGGAAGACCAAGACATGCAGTTGAAGTAGGTTCAAATTGGCATCTTCTTCCTGATGATTCTCCTGTTCTCATCTATCATCAAAAAATTATTATCCTCCTTCTGCTGATGAACTGTGGCATGGCATGTTGGAGTAATATCCCACTTAACCATGCACATCCAAGGTGAAAAAGAAAAACATATTATGTGTTATGGGTAATGCCAAAAAGCAAAGTAATTCTTGGCTTTGATTTGGTGACTTTTTTTTTCCCCCCCCAGAGATTTCCTGGGATTCCAAAGAAGTTCAGAAATTTTACTCGGTCAAAGAGGACAATGGAAAAAAATAGATATGGAGAAGAGATAAACCTTGAAAACTTCACTCCTTTGGGATAATAGTTTTCAGTGCCTCAAGATCACACAGAGCATTCTGAGGATGGTCCAGGACTGGGGGGCACACTTTGCAATCCCAGCTTCAGAAAGCTCTCTGTATATCTGTGCATGTAACACACCCATACATGCACACAAACACACAGATTTTATCAAGAGCATGTTAAAAATAACCGCTATAATCTGATGTCATATAGTGCTTATATCTTCAATAAACAGAGTGAATAAATACTGAAGTGTTGAACTTTACTATAGTAATCGCTAAGTATTAACATTATAACAATACATTTCTATATAAATAAATATTTATATAAAAGAAGAAAGCAGTTCATGCTGCTTTCTTCAAATAGGTACAGCATTATTTTATATATTATGGGCTCATCTTAAGTGAAAGAAAAAAAACCCAAATCATTTATCTTTTTTTTTTGTTAAGAAATAAATTCAGCTTATTCCGTATAAGAAAAATAGAGGTTTTTTTTTCCAATTCATGTTAAATGCTCAGATAAAGTTGGACAAATTTCATTTTAAAAATGAATCTAACAAATAAATAAAATAATATAAATATATACATGATTTGTTTTAGTATACTTTCACACTGTTCTGTTTTCTTATATTAATGAGGCAGATAGATACCCTACATACAATAATGGCAATCATGAAAGTGTCAGACTTCTCAGTTAAGCGTTGATTATCATCGCACCAGGACCTCACCGCAATGGTGGGACACATCCCATGACTGGAATACTGGCATGGATGGCAGGAAAGAGAGGCCAGGAAGGCAAAGTGGTGCGGTTGCTCTTTATATGTGACAAACTGGGAAATACTGCCAAGGGCTACATGAAGAGCAGGTCAAGAGTTTATGGACAAGGAATAGAGGGCAAGCAAACATGGCTGACACTGATGCATGTGCTTGCTATAGGACACCTGCTCAGGAGTAGTAAAAGTCGATGAGGCTCCTGAGATGGGAGGAGCTTCACAATCACGCTCTGGTTCTTATGGCGGGGGACTTCAACCACCCTCGTATCTGCTGGAAAGACAACATCATAGCTAGGCACAAACAGTCCCAGAGGTTCCTGGGATGTTATTGAGAACTTCTTGACATAGGTGGTGGATGAACCAATGAGGAGAGGTGTGATGCTAGATCTGTTACTAACAAATAAAGAAGGACTGGTTGGAAATGTGAAGGTTGGGGTAAGCTCAGAAAGTGTGGAAAGAGCGGACAGTGAGGCAGTTGAGAACTGACTGAATGTCAAAGTTCAGAGGGTTATGATTAGTGGTGCAGAGTCCAGTTGGAGGCCTGTGGTTAGCAGTGTCCCCCAGGGGTCAATCCTGGGTCCAATCCTGTTCAATTGATTTATCAATGACCTGGATAAAAGGGGAAGAGTGCACTCTCAGCAAGTTTGCAGATAATACAAAAGCGGGAGGAGTGGCTGATACACCACAGTGCTCCTATTCAGAGGGACCTGAACAGACTTAAGAGTGGGTAAAGAAGAACCTCATGAAGGCAAGAGCAGGGTGCTGCACCTATGAAGAAATAACTCCAAGCACTAGTACAGGCTGGGGGTTGACCTGCTGGAAAGCACCTCTGCAGAGAAGGACCTGGGAGTCCTAGTGGACAACAAGTTGACCACTAGGAGGTGGCAATGTGCCTTTGTGGGCAAAAGGCCAATGTTGTCCTGAGATGCATTAAGTGCATTGACAGTGTTGTCAAAGGGTTGAGGGAGGTGATCCTGTCCTTCTACTCAGCCCTGGTAAGGCCACGTTTGGAACACTGTGTCTAGTTCTGGGCTCCCCAGTATAGGAAGGTCTTGGACAGAGTCCAGCGTAGGGTTATGGAGAAGATAAACAATCTCTCTTACGAGAAAAGGTTGAGAGCTGGCATGTTTAGTCTGGAGGGAAGAGAGGGGGGATCTTATCTGTGTACACAAATATCTTAAGGAAGAGGGTCAAGATGATTGGACCAGACTCTTGTCAGTGGTGGCCAGCAATAGGATAAGAGGCAACGGGCACAAACTGAAATACAAGAAGTTCCATGTGAACATGAGGAAAAACGCCTTTAGTGTGAGGGTAACAGAGCACTGGAACACACAGTCCCAGAGACTGTGTGAAGTCTCCAGGCTTGGAGATATTTGAAACCTGTTCGCATGCAATCCTGTCCAGTGAGCTCTAGGCGATACTGTTTTTGCAGGAGAGTTGGACTGAATGATGTCCAGAAGTCCCTTCCAACTTGAGCGATTTTGTGATTCTGTTTTTCCCTTGAAAATGCTAATTCCCACAGCAGAAGTAAATCTCCCATACTTTATTGAGAATAATTTTGGCTCAGGGTACCACTAGTAGTTTCCGTATCTTTGCCACCTGCTATCAATTAGAATATTAATTGATTAAAACATTCTACTAAATTTTCAGGTATGTATTCTACAGCTATATCTTAAGATAACATTTAGCTCATGGTATCAAGGCAAAGCATTGCCCCATAACGTCTCATTTTGGGGTAATTTCTACAATAGTGAATAATTCAGTTTAATTTTAAAAATTCATTCCAAATAATATCAATAGAATTTCAAAAGTACTTATTTATCACCAAATTCATGTCCTGATTTAAAGACAAAGCAGTCTTTTTAGAAGAGAGACTGTGCCTCCAAACAAATTGCGACATTCCAGCTAATCACACTATTCAATACAAAAGCTCTTTAAAGACTTTAAGACTGCAAAATAAACTATTCAGGTTAGCTACATATCTTTAACACACACATTCTTTGTACATATGCGTTTTAAGGTAAACTTTGATTATACATTATATTAATTACATCCACTTTTTTTTTTTTTTACTTTTTAATGCTATGTTAACATTCATGGGTTTGGCTGTGAGCTTCTTGCTTGCATGAATAGCTCCACCAGAATTAACAGAAATATAGGATCTGATTTTATAAGAAAATAATATTTTTTATTTTCTGAGAAGATGTGAAAATGCCATATTTGATAAAAAGATGAAGCTACTTCAAAGGATGTCAAAAACATCTAGGTGTACAGACTAAATTAACCTCTGATTGCTGGAATTCTAGTTGCATGTTTCAGTACTTATAATGAAGTAATATATTCACAGTAGAGTCTTAGGAAAAAAAAAGAAAACATATCAATGAAGCATTAAAAATAATGGCTTCCTGCAAATGAAATTTACTCAGACACAGGAATAACTTGTTTCTGTAAATATTGCTCATCTAAGCCACATATACTCTTCTACCTTCTGCAGCTTTCTTAGGGCGTGCAAAAAAAAACATACGATTCGCTGAAGACAGACTTGTGTAGACTCTCTTGCAAACGGTATTTATCTGAAGAACGGGTAAGCTCTAGAAATACTATACTTTCAAATTCTTTATCATTATATAGGTAATAGGAGGATAATTTGGTTAGGGAGCCTATCACGGGATGTTTTCAGGTCCTGAACTTCCCCACATATGCTAGGTTATGGTAATTTATTGTGTTGAAGTACAGAAGGAAAGTACAAAACAGTACATTTCATTCTCCAGGGTCCAAATTTAAGGTGTGATATTATGGGCATTTGAATTTCAGAAACTGTTCTCATAGTCTATTGGGGTTTTTTAAGGGGGAGGAGGAGGAGAGGAACACACATTGTGAAAATGAAGCCCTTATACTTCCCATTATCTGATTGCAAAAGTGGTAGAATAGCCCCATACTGTATACTTTTAGGGTATTCTATATGGAGAGTTTACCACCTTTGGAAGAAGAGGCAAGCAACTTGGGAAGAGTACAAGGACATCGCTAGGATATGTAGGGAGGAAATTAGAAGAGCGAAAGTTTGGATAGAACTCAATTTGGCCACCACTGTAAAAGACAACCAAAAATGGTTCTACAAATACATTAACAAGGAAGAGGAGGGCCAAGGAGAATCTCCATCCTTTACTGGATGGGATAGGAAACACTGTCACCAAGGCTACGGCTAACACTGAGGTACTTAATGCCTTCTTTGCCTAAATCTTTAACATGCAGAGCAATTATCATCAGGTACTTGGCCCCCCGAGCTGGAAGACACCTACAGAGAGCTGAATAAACCCCTCATAATTCAGGAGGAAACCTGCTCCTCCACTTGGACATTCACAAGTCCACATGGGATTCACACAGGGTTCCTGAGGAAGCTGGTGGATGTGCTTGCCAAGCCACTCTCCATCGTCTATCAACAGTCCTGGTCACCAGGGGAGGTCCCAGATGACTGGAGACTTGCCAATGAGATGCCCATATACAAGAAGGGTTCAGTGGAGGATCTGGTGAACTACAGGCCTGTCAGCCTGACCTTGGGATCAGGATAAGCTACGGAGCAGATCATCTTTAGAGAGAGACACACAGCATGTGCTCTCATGTGCTTCATGAAAGGCAGGTCCTGCGTGATTTACCTGATCTCCTTCTATGACCAGGTTGGCCTTGTGGCCTATGGCCTTGTGGATGAGGGAAAGGCTGTAGACATGGTCTACTTAGACTTTAGTAAGGATTTTGACACAGTCTCCCATGGCATTCTCTTGGAGAAGCTGGCATCTCATGGCTTAGACAGGTATACTCTTTGCTGGGTGAGAAACTGGCTGGATGGCTGGGCCCAGACAGTGGTGGTAAATGGAGTTAAATCCAGCTGGTGACCGGTCACAAGCGTTGTTCCTCACGGATCAGTGTTGGGGCTGGTCCTCTTTAATATCTTTATCTTTGGGCTTTTGCTATCTCGATAAGGTGATTGAATACACCCTCAGAAATTTGCAGACAACACCAAGATGGGAGGAACTGTTGATCTGCTTGAGAGTAGGAAGGGTCTACAAAGGGATCTAGACAGGATCTAGGCTGGATCAAGGGCCTGAGGCCAACTGCGTGTGGTTCAGTGAGACCAAGTGCTGAGTCCTGAACTTCAATCACAATAATCCAGCATAAAGCTACAGGCTTGGGGCAGAGTAGTTGGTGAGCTGCTCAGCTGAAAAGGATCTGAGGGTTTTGGTTGACAGTCAGCTGAACATGAGCCAGTAGTGTGTCCAGGTAGCCAAGGTCAACAGCCTCCTGGTTTGTATCAGGAACAATGTAGCCAGCAGCACTTGTCACTGGTGAGGCCACACCTCGAATACTGTGTTTGGTTTTGGGCTCCTCACTACAAGAAAGGCATGGAGGCACTGGAGCATGCCCAAAGAAGGGCAAGAAGCTGGTGAAAGGGGTGGAGCACAGACCTTTTGAGGAGCGGCTGAGGGAGCTGGAATTACTTAGTTTGGAGAAGAGGAGGCTCAGAGGAGACCTTATCTCTCTCTACAACTCTCTGGGGCCGGGGAGGCAATCTCTTCTCCAGAATAACTACCAATAGGGCAAGAGGAAATGGTCTCAAGTAGCACCAAGGGAGGTGCAGGTTAGATATTAGGAAAAATTTATACGTGGATAGAATAGTTGAGCACTGGAACAGGCTGCTCAGGGAAGTGGTAGAGCCACTGTCCTTGGCAGTGTTCAAAAAACATGCAGCTGAGGCTCTTAGGGATATGGCTTAGGTATGGTGTTGAAGGGTTTACAGTTGGACTTTTGAAAATCTTGAAGGTCTTTTCCAACCATAATGATTCTATGATTCTATATATTGTGTGCACATATTTCACTGCAAATGTTTTGGGTCTGTCATAAAATCAGGGACCAATAGGAACTTGGACGATAAAATTTTGGAAAGCAGTCTGCTTAAGAGAAATTGGCAGAGCCTTTTCCATCATACATGCAAACACCCCAAAAGATGAGGATGAATGCCTTAAGTAATCCTTTTTGTAGTCTCCAATTTTGAGACCTCTTCTATATAATTTTCTTAAAGTTAGTATTGCTGAAAAGGAGCTAGGTCAGCACAGGAGCAGAATTTGTCTGGAAAAGATCAGCTGAAAGAATATACTCTCAGCAAATACACTTGCTTGCCTTGCTCTTGCTTTTTTCCCTCACAATTGCTGAAGCTCCACTTTGGAAAAAGGATACTGGACTAGATGAATTTTTCTTCACATCCAGTAAAGCTGTTCTTATGTCCCCTGCATATACACTCCATGACTCTCTTCCCTTACACAACCCTCTTGTTCATAGCTGCTCTCTGTTATTTTTTTCCCAGTTGTACCAGATTGCTTGAGAAAGGAGCAACACCTGCTGTAGATGATTTGGCTTTAACAGTACATCTGTTTAGCAGGCTGCTACTTCCAGGAATGATTCAAATATTGACTTGTCCTTTGGTAATTCTCTACAGAGTAGTAGTTTCAACATTTTTTCCTTTTCCCCAAATAATCACTTTTCCTGAAATCTATAGAGACTTCAAATCTTTGAAGTCCTATCACCTGTGTGAAATCAGGTCAAAATTTGCTGAAAGTGTAGTCAAATCAACTCGCAGATGGACAGATGTGTGGAACTGTGTAAATCTGAATTTCTTAAACAAATAGGTGCAAACTACCCTGTACTATGGACTCACACTCCTTTTGTCATCTTTCATACATGTCCAAATCCATAACTTAACATCTCTGAATTTTGCATTTTTCTATCAGGTGCTGTGAGAAGTTTTCCCAATATCATTGATACAATAAAGACATTTAAAACTTTGCCTGCAATTGGCAAAAATGCTAAAATGAATAAAATGCCAAAAAGTCCTTTTTACAGGAGAAAGAAGCACTATTTATAAATGACAAATTCTACATGTTTCACAAAAATATTGTAGGTTATAGGAATTTTCTAATGACTCATTTTTTAAAGAAAGATTCTCTGTATTTCATTCCTTTCATTTTTAATTTCAGCAGCTTACTTTGTGTAAAAGGAGTGAGAAAATCGGCTTAACTGTAGAATTATTTGCCTTCTGGTTAGATTGATTTAATTTGTTTTGGAATACATGCTTTAGGTACCAAATTGCTTGTCTGATTCCCCTCTAGGAGAGCATGTGAACTCAATGACTTAGAGAAACATCTGTGTAAATGAAGCTTTAATCTCACCTCTGTAACACCTGTTCTATTCTCAGGCGTTCTATCCCAAGTCTCTTGTCTCCAGTACTTTTCTTTTGCAGCACATGGTATGGTATTTTCCTTGGAAATGCTCATTCTTTGCAGACTGAAGGAAACAAAATCTCCTGGTTTTCTTTACAAAATAATTACATCCTTGTCGCATGGCCTAAACCTTCAGCCGGTTTCTTTCTCATCTTTCTCATCATATCCACTTTAGTATTAGAGCAATAAGCATCCAGTATTGTTCTTTGTTGTCAAGATATACTAGAAAGGAAGAAAAATTTCAAATCTGTTCCCCGAGAAGAACTCTATTGCTTTAAAAATATACAGACTGTAAAGGAAAAAGCATCTCAAAATTTGTGTCTGAAAAAGACCTATGTAGCCTTTCTGATACCAGAATATCAATACTACATTTTTCCATACATATTACTGTTACAACAAAAATTCTGAAACATAAAAACAATTGTTTTCAAAATCAAACGTTGCAATTAATGTCTGATCTGATAAACTTTACTCATGAAGGCACATACAAACACATAAAGAAAAAAAGCTACCATAAAGTTTAATCTCTGCTAAAACAGTCATGGAAAGCCAAATGGTGTGCATGCAACTCTCATTGGTATTAACCTCTGGGCTCTGTCCAGTATCTGAATATAAACTCTTGGGTTTTTCTTTTCTGTAAAAAAGAAGCCAATGATTATGAAATCACTGACAGACTTGATTTCCTTTTTTTTTTTTTTTTTTAATGAAATACACATTTGAAGATTAAAAAGTACAAAAATAACGAGATGGTTAAATTTGAATGTCAAAGCATATAAGGCCTTATATACCTGCTTCCATTTAAAGTTTACTAGAATTTTTACATTGGATTTTTTTAATCTATTTTTCATGAAGAATGGGAAGCAGAGCAGAGATGTGTCAAATGTGCATATTAGGAAGGATTAATCATATTTAACTTTTTAACCATCAGTAACAACCAAGGCTCCTTAGGCTCCTCCTATAATCAGGGGGAGAGACACATGCAGTATTTTAGTTATCTCAGAATGCCTCCTTTACACTGGGATGTAATTGACTCAAAGGTCTGTGTCTGTTATCTATACTGTCACCCGGAAAAAGTGGCTAATTTTAAGGCAGCTAGGCTTAATGAATCACACTCGATATCATTAAAATATCTAAAGTTATCATAGGAGTGTTGATTAAATGCTTATTTCAGGATACAAAAATGAATAAATTCTCAGCAGGACCTCCACTGCATTTCCCACTATATACACAGACTTTTTTTTTTTTCCCCCAAAGCATGTAATTAAGCTTTTTGCTTATTTTTATTCCAGTGCATTCAGTTACAGTGATGATATTGTATACTGTTTTTGATTTCACTGGTTGTGTCATTAAAATGATGACAAGGAGGAAAATCATTCAAGACACTCAAAGCTAAAAAAGCTACAAATCCACAAGATCCCAAGAAGCAACTCAAACAATAGGTATGCGAGCATGAGTAGAAATAAAGATATCTATTCCTTAGTCTTCATAACTGTTTTCCCAAATACACAATGTTCTGAATAGCTTAAAATTTGAACTAGCATTCACTTTTACATAAAAAGTAATTTTAGTAGGAAAACAAAAACTCTGCCTTCTTTTAATTTCTTATAATTAATTTTGTATGAAACAATTCATAACACCAAATACCCATAGGATTTATCTGCCTTTCAGAACTTTTAAATTGAAATTCCTATTCAATCTGAAACGTTATGTTAAACATGATGTGACACACTTTCTCACTTTTTGTTTTCAAACGCACCTCAAAGTAAAACTGATCTTGTCGTCAAAACAGAGGACAAGTTGAAACAGTATACTTTTGTCATGAAAAACCAGCAGATTTTAATAGGAAAAAAAAACACCCTATAAGGTTATGGCTTTTCATGCTTTCTGGATTATTTAACATCCATAAAATAATAAAAAAAAAAAGGTTGGGATAAGAAATCACAGAAAAAAACATTAGGCATTCTCTCCTATTTGGCACAGGTGTCACTTTTTATTGGGGTAAGTAATGACCTTTTAATGCTAATAAATTTAAAAGGAACGTTTATTTGTAGGTGACTAATGGAAATAGGTGTTGGTTGAGACATTAAATTAAAGTTTTCAGATCAATCATTCATTGAAAAAGCATACTTTGTTATTCATCTAATACAAAGTGCTTAAGGGTATTTTAAATTAGTCTTATCTTCAAGATACATTTCTGCCTGTATTTAAGGGGTAAGAAAATTGTTCCTTTCTGGAACTAATATCTGTCTGCTCAACTATTAGGGTTGTGTGAACCCATTCAGATAGAGCAAACCCAATTTTTTTTTTCCATTTTCAGATCAGAATGAATACAGTTTTCTCCACCGCAAATGTGCTTGTGAATGGAATGCAAATAATATGTACTTCGCTGTACACCTAGCAGAAGCAAGGTGCATTGTGCTTTACTGGGATGGATATATTTTTTCCTAAGCCTTTGCGAAACAGATTCATCAGGAGATTCATCAGCAAAAGAAGGCAAGTCAAGGTAGTCAGGGAAATCACTTAAAGCAGTACATATGTTATAGCCAGAGCCCAGAATATTCCAAAAGACACTGCAGCACCTGGGCTTTCACTGCTGCAGCACCTGGGCTTTCCATGGTCATGATCAAAGACAGCTCTGATGATATGACCCAGCCTGCTCTGCTCTTCTTGCTCAGGCAGTTTGGGACTCAGGGCTATAACTTGCCTACTTTGCCGTGAGCCTCAGTTCCTGTTCTCGGAGGAGCCCCCTCTTGATGCTCCCTTACAGTTGTGTTGAATATGTATTGCATTAATTATCTGAAATCTTTCACAGATCTTGTTATTTTATTTGTCCTTGTTGCAGATGAAAGACTACAATAGCTGGAATTCTTTTTAGTAGGTGTCAGTTCAAGCCTACTAATACCCAAGAAGAAGTAATTGAAACAGCCAGGCTAATTACTGAGATGTACAGTGGAGGACAAAAGACAACGGTCTTAAGTGGAAACAGGAGAGACTCTGATTGAATATAAGTAAAAATGCTTTCCCCATGAGGACAGTCATCAAGTTGTCCAGAAAGACTGTGCAATTTCCACTCTTTTCAAAATCCAGCTGGACAAAGCCTTGGGAAAATTGGTCTGATCTCAGCTGATCCTGTTTTAAAGAAGTTGGACTAAAGACATTCAGAGGTCCCTTCTAGCCTGAATTATCCTGTTATCCTGTTATCTCAGAATGGAAGATCAGCATATTTGGCAAGATTCACTTGTTAAATCTGGTCCACTGAAAATTTTAAGATAGTCATCTATACTCTTTCTCACAGAGAAAAATTGATTAGAAGAATACCTATCTGGGGTGCTTACTACTTTCCATTAGTATTGCAAAAGCCCAGGAAGTTAGGCTAAACTACCAGGCTTTGCACAGACAGACTAGTGAATTGCACTGGAAAACAGTGATCCAAATTAATTTAGAGTCTGTTTAGAGAGAACAGGTAAGTCTGTTTAGCAAACATACCTGACTATGAAATAGAAAAAAATGGCAAATTGCAGGTGATGTTAACTCCTGACACATGACCATTGAAGCAAAGATTATCCTGGCTAGCAATATTTTAGATTATTAAAACATTAAAACTAAATTTAAAATCCTGATATGATGTACTGCTATAAAGAGAAAAGTGGGTAATCTGTTAGGTACACTTAAAGTATTTTCAAGGATCTGATTTGATAATCACATACAGAGAAAACTTCATGAGCATAATAAAAATGAGTTCCTTTCAGATCTGCTAACTGAAATCTAGTTGACAAACATTAGAGTTCATAATGAATGATATGACAATCTTCACTGACATGGATAGTCATGTGAAACCTGATTCAGCTCAAATTCAGTCCATTTATTTTGTGTCACACATGCACTACTTCAATGTTTTCTAAAAGAAGGCCTGTCTGGAGATATCTCCACTTATGGCTGCTCATCAATAAATTTATTTTCTGATGTGTTTATTTCCTGGTTTTTGGAAGAATAAGCAGAAATAGGTATACTTATTTAAATGAAAGATTGGACAGTACAAGTAACCTTACCATTGGATGTTCATGAAAAATTAAACCTCTCTCTAAAAGAAATCATGATGAATTCATAACATCTTGCAAATGATCAGAACAATGGGAGAAAAATATTATTTCCAGTCCTACTATTTATCTTCATGGTTATGACTCCAGTCATAACTCAAAATGGAAGTCACAATAACACCAGACCAAGAGGACTCTCCTCAACAATATACAAATAGAAGTACCCTTAATTAGTGAAAAAAATACCATCGAAATGAGTAGTAGGCACCCAGTGAAAATCTCCGACCCATTTGCCCATACAGTATTTAACAGTAAGCCTCTAAGCTTACTTAAGATTCCCTTAGCCATGGTTGCCCTGTAAACCAAATACCAGTTATTGTAGACCAGAGGACTCTCACAATTCAACTAAAATGTTGGGAAAGGTAAAATACAAAGTGAGTCTATTCTGAGATTCTCACAACTCTTTCATACTTTTATGATTTCCCAAGATTAAATTTTACGTTCCTCTAAATATTAAAGCCAGTTAGATGACTCCTGTAAGAGGAGACACTGAATCAGTGATGTTCTATATGATGTTAAACATACAACTAACTGAGGCAGAGACAAAAAGCTGTATCATCTATCAGTTTGGAGAGTTTTGTTTCCCTATGAAATATTATCTCATGATGGATTATCCACTGTCAGAAACTATTTCAAGCTTATGAGAGACTGTCGCTGAATAAGTGGATCTAGACAAATGTTTGTTGCATTCCTTAATTGGGTTCTATAAAACCAGGTAATCGACTTCCTAAATGAAGACAAAAATAATTAATAACCCTTACAGTGTTGCCCTCAACAACATCTATACCAATGTGCAGTCATGTGGGAATCAAGAACAGTTCAATTTCTCAGGCAGTTTAGTCTTCCTCAATGTAATTGACATGCTCGCTCAAATCCTTAATTTCTTTGTAACTTCAAATTCTGACCTGATTATATTAATGTTTTTGCAATTCCACATTGCTTTTAGATTATAAGTAAGTCTTTTCTTTCATTTGCAAACTGTAAAAAGCTGTTAAAAAAAAGAAAGAAATCACAGCTCTTTCTTTATAAATAAGAATAAACATGGTAATGTCTGAGACTTTTTTTCTCCTCATTATTTGTAAGTGATATTTGAGCAAAAGTAGAAAGGTAAATTCCCTCTTTAAAGGAGAGAGTTAAATCCATGCCACTAATGGGAACACAAACACCAGCAGCTTTCAGGCAAGTCTGTTGAACAGCCGCTGGTATGATTTCTTGCTTGAACAGTTTGGCAGAGCAAAAAAGCAAGAACTGTGACCTTTCTGCAGCTTTTTCACTGTGGATAATTTCTGCTGAATAGGCCTGAAAATAATCAGAATACAAAAACGTACAGCATAGGTATCTGATCTCATTTCATCATTATGATACAAATAGTGAATCGTATGAAGATTACACTTTGATTTTAATTTAAATGGATTTTGCTGGTAAATTGGATTTTGTTATGCTTCGTAAGAATATATTTCATGAAGCAAGCTGAATTGCCTACCTTTACAAATTGATATGGATCAGAGGAGAAACTTCATTTCATGCAACCTTTGAAATATCCATACAGAAATGTAAAATTTATTCTTGCAAGTCGTGTATGAGTCTGAGCATTATTTTTATCTAATCAGACACAAAAGTTTGCTACTTAGCTAGCTATTTATTTGTCTTTTTTCAGTTGTTTCCTTTTCATTTCTAATATCAAGCATATTAAAAATATAATGTCCAGAAATATTTCTATTAATTTCTTAATTCCACTCCTCTTACGTGTGCTGCAATTTATTGCTTTATTCTGATGCCTTATTCAATCTAATCTTTTTAAAAATATTTTGAAATAACTCATGATATTGAGTATGAACTTGACAAAAATATGTTTTTCTGGAAATGTAAATAAAGCAGATTTTGCCTCACCACATTTCTCAGAAGATTCTATGTATGCTTTTCAGTGTTGCTTCTTTCAGGCCACAGAACTTGCAGGGCACATAAGCATATTCTAAACTTATACAGTAGTTCTACTTTATGAGTTATAATAGGAGTAACTTAACTTTGTTAGTTACAATAGGATTAGATGTAAGCTCAATGCTTCACTGAAGAAGGAAGCATTTAGCTTTGTATGCAGAACTATCCAGTATTCCTGACACAGCAGATAATCTGTTTACGAGAGTTTCAGTCATTATAAAACTAAACTAGAGAAAAATATCTTGAGATCTTACAGGCACTAATGCATAAAGAAAATTGTATTCATTGAAATTGTTATTCTATTTTGCTGAGTATTAAATGAGTATTTTCCTGCAATCTAGGAGGTATTATTTGTATATTGTAAGCATACTTTTGTTATATATTATTATTATGTTTAGACACTCATATTAATACTTTTACTATGAACAATACATTAAAATATCTATTGATAAATAGATTATGAGAAAAATATCAT
>NW_010576414.1:54898-75966 GCF_000705375.1 Tinamus guttatus | reverse complement strand
TAGAGTTTGCTCCAGATTCATATGCTACAGTGGAGGTGGCTACCGCACAATTCACATGGGGTATCCCTCTCATCAGGGTAAGGGGCGTCCACTCTTTGATCAATCCTCTATTGTTAAGCACTCTGACTGACTGGATCACCTGGACCTTCCCTGGTCGCAGCATCCCAGCAACTTCAAGAGTCTGGTGTATAGCTTGATGGCAGTCAGTCACAAGTTTTCCCTTGACAGGCTGGTCACTCAAACCCCAAACAGGGATTACTTCCCCCTTGCACTTCTCTGGGTTCCACCAAGGCACGAACCGTTTGTCTGTTTTGTTCCAAACAATAAATGGCACGTGTAACGAACAGTCGATCATCTCGGCGAGTAATGTTAGATTGGAACCCTTTTGGACACTGGAGCTTTTCCACCACCCTATTCTTGTTTTGGGCGTCCGAGCCCCTCCTGAGGGGGAAAAACTGGTTCCAGTTCTTCCTTCAGTCTGAATCGTAGCACCGTCCGCTCTACATCCTCCCACGGGTGCAACACCTGTGATCTGTCAGTCTTGGACATTATTCCTGAGCGTTGCGGACAAACTCTGCCTTCAGTTGCGCAACTCCCTCCCGGGTGTGCAGGCGCGCATACCAGTCGGGGGTCCCGGTCCTCAGTTCGAGGGTCCTGCCTTCCTCCTCTTCTTCCTCATTTCTGGGTGTTTGACCTCCAAAGCTAATTTGGAGGACGTCTGTGGTTAAGTTGGCTACAAGCCCAGCCAAGCGGCCGGCTTCACCTGGCTTTCGGAGGGGGCTGCCTGTGAACCGGGATGAGCAGCTGCATCCCTGCTCCTTATTGCTCAGCCCAGGCAGGCAAACATCTTTCTCAAGGTCTGGCTTCTGCTTCCCACAGGAGATTTTTATGACTCTACAGATCATAGAAATTTCCATCACCAATACAGTCAGTTATGGAGAGAATTGTGGAGTGAAGAGGAAAGTGCAAGGACTTGCAAGTCCCTACTGGCATTTTATAAAGCAAAGTTAATTGCTGTGAGAAGCAAGGGGATCTTGAGGTAAATATCAAAGTACTTGCCCAAAGTCCTGAAATGTAGCCAAGCAGATGGGAGTCACCCCCGTTCTGCCACGGTCATGTTACCTAAGGAAGAGTGGGACACGACGAGTTATTTTACTGAATGGGAAGAAAAAATCTCTGTAGATAAGAACACCTCAAACAAATAATCTTTTGGCTTTTTTTTTTTCTTTATGAGTTTTTAATCAAAGAACTTGATATTTGTTCTGGGCATAGAATTTTTATGCTAGAAGAAAACATGACATGTCTAAGTTATCCTTTGTTATCTATATAGCCCTTCAGAATAAGATTAATAGATTTTGAAATGAGAGTTTATTGTTTAATTTTTCACTGTCTTTTAACTGTCAGAAGTATGAACCACATTTCATACGTGTTTAATAGTTAATTTCTGTAACCAGAATGAACAACATAAAGGAGATTACCCTTTTATACAGAGAAGCCCAGCATTTAAGAGGTTAATCTGTTAAATCTGTTAATACTGCTACATACATAATCAGTAGTGGAAATGAACAGCGCTCCAATTTAATTTTATGAAATCAAAATCATGAAGAAGGTCACCTGAATAATCTTTGAGCATAACAGCTTTAGAGAGAGAGATGTGTTTCTAATAAAATGCCCATTCTCTGTTTCCACCCATTGGGTAGTTTGCTTTTACCCTCCGACCCACTGCTCTGCCATGCCCCTAAGTCTGTGAGAGGTAGTGCTTCTGGAAATGACACAGTAGAGCCAGTGAAGCAGCCCAGCCAATACTGAAATGTCATTTCTGGAATCCTGCTCCTGAAAGAGCAGTATTTCCTGAAACAGCAGTCAACAAAGTTGAGTGCAGCATTGGTTCAGAGAGGCAGCTGATGGTGGGGAGGGGAAGTTTCTAAATCCATAGGTCAACGTGCATACAGGAAAATTCACAGATGCCATGGGATTTATCTGTTTAAAAGACAATTATTAGCCTCCACTGTGACAAGATAACTGGGCACACTATAACTTTGTGTCTGCTTGAAGTCTGTACATACTCCTTGATCATGACCTCTGCTCAGATGATGTTCAGTCTTTGCAGGGATTACTGTGATGTTTATTTTCTACAGATATATTCAGTCCTGCATTTTGTGCTTCTTGGCCATACAAAGATCATTTTCAGTGCTACCACCCTTAGTCTTGTATGTGAAGGAAGTGAAGCTTCTGTGATCATACTATGTGTTTATTCTTTCCTTATTTCTGAAGCATGAGCTATTTAATTTAACAGTGGAATAAGGATTTTTAAAGTAAATACATTCATACAATTTGCCTTATATACAAAGGTGGCAGAGGAAAAAAAAAAGGCAAAGAGAGGCCAAAATGATAAAAAAGCTTACTTGTAAACATGTGTTCATGGACAGCTGAATATACATGCAAGAGGAGTCTTGCAGATACCCTAATTAGGGGGAAGGCCTCAATCACAGATTTCAATCAGTCATGAGAGACAAATCTGTATAAAATGGAGCATCATTAGTTCTGGCTCATGTAACTATTTATCTAACTTAACAGTTTGGGAGAAGACTCATTGCTTACACAGGGAATACATAGATTTTGCAACATTTGAGCTCTTTGAAAAGGTTCCTGTTTTCCTCTGTGCATCTATGGTAGGTTTTGCACATCCACCTCAGAGATATAATATAATGATTCACCCTGTTTCACTTAACACAATCTTTTGAGCAAAGTTATTGAAACTGCTTAACTCTGAGAAGCATCAACTGCAATTCTGGATTTCAAATAAATCTTTGGGATTGTTTCTGCAAGCGTATTAAATTTTCTGTTATGTATTAAAATTTTGAAAGTGTAGTTCAAGTTGACAGAGTAACTGCTGTTCTGTGTTATAGGCTTGTGTTGACCTACCACTGTATGATATGCAAGAGTCCTGCCATGCAGACAGGAGCTTCCTGGGATTTTCAAAAGGCATGATATGCATGACTCCCATTGCAGAAAGTGGTTTTGAGATAAAAAGAGTGACAGACTAAGAAATTTAAACAGCCTTCACAAAACTCATTGTGTAATATCCTATGTTAAAAAATAATCAACTATCATGTGGACTGTAATAATAGTGTCACAATCTGTAAAACAGAAAAATGATAGTAAAATGTTAAGTATCTTCATCCATTATAAAAAGGTCTTTCCTGGAAACATGTTCATTTTTTTTGTAGTACGCGTTCAAGAGAATAAACGCTGCCTCATAAAATTCAATGCATTAACGTGCAATTCAAAGTTCACTGTTCTGCTCAAGCCACCTTCTTCTTCCTGCCACAGATTTTGGTGCAATACAAGAGACAACACCAGCATCTTAGTTTTTACTATTTCAAACACTGGAAAGGAAAATATGCAAAGGTCCAGAAAGCACTTCCTGAATGGGGAAAGGAGCAAAAAATTACAGCAAACCACACTGAATATAAAATAACATTTTGAAATACAGTGTCTGAATTTAGAAAGTTAAGCGTTTGGAAGGAAAAGTATTTTACATAATCAAACACTTTAATATATTATGAAAAATCAAAACTGGAATTGAAAACAGGAATTATAAGCATATAGTATGTTATGTATTTTTTATCTACTATGTATTTTGTACATTCTATCTAAATACAGCTGTATGTATAGCCCAGAAATAAGTTCTATTTCAACTCAGTCACTGACACACACAGACAACCAGTGTGTCTGTGTATGTTAGTGCTGCTATCTACAACTTTATGCCATTTGACATAAATCGCACCTTAAATTTGAAGGCAATTTTAGGTAGTTTATTGTGCTGTATGGATCCCATCTTTGATATTTAGCAAGCCTGAGATCCTTCTAACTTGTGAAGTCTGCATGTCTGCAAACTAATATGGCTGTGTTTGTGTTTATTACCTTTTTCCATGCATGCCTTGAAATGACTAAATTACAGGTATTTTACATGTGTTTTGTGGTACAAGATAGATACCGTCTGCTAGTATAATTTATCTTGAAACACCCTGTTTTACAAAATTACAGAAAAGCACAGCAATTTGTTCATTTTTTTTTATTTCTAAGACTATAGTAAAATCTTCAAAGCCCAGAAGATGCCTTCTAGCTAAGAACTTAGCCATGTAATAAACAATTTTCATCAAAGCACTGGGTTTTTGGAAATAGAGTACAATTGTGGATTTAAAATTTTGATAATGTTCCTTACTTACTAGCTATTTTGTCTTTTGTATTTTGACCTAATTCAGCCAGCAAAGGCATCAGCCCTTATGTAAGATTAGATACACATACATGCACATACTGCAGTAAAGCAGCCCAAATCAGATTAGCTGCAATCAAGGTAATTGTGTTGAACAAAATTGTTCATCTGTGCTTTGCAGCTGCCTTTTGGATCTAGCATTTGATCCTAAGTGACTTAGTTATACCTATGTTCTTCCTTAATTCTGAATAACTAAGGTTTTATTTTAGTAAACAAATACTGCTTTAAAATTCAAGTCTGTGAGTACAACATATACAGTTTTGCATATAGCTTAATTCATATTTTCTTTTATAATTTTCTTTGGTATGATCCACAGTTCTTTAATGGAGGGTAGCACCTGGGTGACACATTAACAGCTACTTCCTTGTTCCATCTTAATATCCTTTTAGCAGTTAGACTGTCCATACTAAATAGCGCACAGTGAGAAAGCAGGCATCTTTCCTATTTCTTGTTCCTTGTAGATGTAAGAAGGAAGCATGACTTTACATCAGCTCCTAAATACAAACAGCTTGTATTTAGAGAAAAAAAAAAGTTTAAAAAAATCCCAATAGTACTGAACAGTTTTCAGAACACAGCCAGTTGTAGAGCTGTCACTCAGTTTTGCAAATATCTGAAGAGTCTGGGCACTTTCCTGAAAATAGAAGGCATGGTTTGTCCGACTTTCCCAGTCTGAGATTGTTTCAAAGAGCAATCATCTCCATGGTCCAAAATGTATCTGAACTACAGGGTTATGGTAAGATCTGAACTCTGGCAGATGCTCCCCCTGAGTGTTTGGAAATTAACCACTGTGAATCCAGGAAGGCAATGGTCATGAAGACAGGAAAGACAAGTCCTACTTTTGTCTTTTTGCTTTTACCCACTTCTTGGACAACCATTTTTATTAATGTCTATCCAATGTTAGTTAATAATGAAATAATATGAAATAATAACATGTGAATTTGGGTTTGCCCTGCAAAAGTTAAATGCCTAAATTTTAGGTCTTATTAATCTAGATTAGGCAATATGGACCTTCTATTTGTCTATTTTCTAGCAAGGATCACTAAAAATTATGCAGGACCTCTGATAAACTGTCTGAATGATCTGAATCTGGTTTATTATATTGTGTAAAGGATGGTTCTGGCTTGACAAGTCAACTTGACCTTACAAAACTTTAGTTTTCCCTATATTATAATATGACTCTCCTATTTTTGTAAGATTAAAATTTGCATATTTTATGGAGAAGACTTTTTCAACTGCATTTGAAAGAAACAGCTTCTTCTATTTCTCTTGTGAAAAAGGAGTTAGACTTTTTAACAAAAAGATCTGTCTTGCAATTGTGAACATTTTTCTTCCATGAAAAATAGAGAAACAGAGGAAAAATTAGCATTTGGTATATAGAACATATATGAGACTGAACTCAGTTGTCATATTCTTTGGCAGAAGACACATAAAACTGGATCAATAAATGTATTTTTTCAAATTTTTTGAGGTTAACCATTTGTTTTAGAGGTTCATAATCTTTGTGCAGAGCCAATAAAGCTTTTATGCTGTTATTAATGGCAGTTATTAAGAAAGCAGAAAACATGACCTTAAAAAATGCTGGATTTCTGCTTCAGATGCTGTGGAAGAAAGAGCCCGATTTATCAAAATGTTATATTTGTAAACAAAGTTAAGATCTTTGTAAAAGGAGGAGAAACAAAAAGATTAGGAAGTACCAAAAGAGTTAATTGTTAAGTGTATTATTCACGATCTTTTGTTCTTGTAGATGTCAAAGGAGATATAAATCCCAGAAGATTATGTAAAAAGTAGGGGGGGTTGTGTGATTCTCCTTTCCCTTTGAAAATACCAGAGTTTCTGCTTTCCCTGAAGAAATGAACTATGAATAAATCCAGGGAGCCATATACCACAGTATGCAGTTTTTGACTGCTTCCAGTTTATGTTGAAATAAAGCAGTTCCTAGGAAGTTTCTATCCCAGAATTTTTGTTCTACTGCTCCAGTACCATAATTCTGTCTGTGACTCTACAGAAGTCATATGAATGTATATTCATACACACACATATATAAATATGTATACAAGTAAGAAGGTTTATTTATAACTGAATCCTCAGTTACTAACCATGTAACACCTAACATATATAGATAGCTGAGTTTTCTTCTTTTAAAGCAGATTGCTATGGGATGAAAGCTGGACAGCAGTTTTAGATTTTTTAATCCTTTATCTAGCATTTCATGTTATTTCTTGCATCTATTTTCTGACTGCTTGGTTTAAATGAAATTATTCAGTCCAACTTGTGTATTTTTACTGTATTTACTGTGTATTTTTTATTAGCATATTAGATTGTAAGAATTGATCTCATTATTGGAAAGGGGTTATTCTTGTTTTCCCTGTGAAGCTTGCTACTCATCATCAACAGGTTTTTACTGCAGTACTGGATCTGTTCTCCTATCCGGCAGTGACGAGTGTGGCTGGCATCATCATGCTACAGTACCGTGTGGACTTAACCAAACCAATCTATACTTGGACTTGAATGCTTGGTAACACAAAACTCAACACTGACTGACTGCTTGCTCAAACTCTTAGTCAGGTTTGGGGAGACACCAAATAATATTATCTTCAGTCTCTCATTTAAAGAGAGTACAGATCTACCCACAATATGCAGAATGTCTGAGATCGGTTCTCAGATACCTCTGATGTGTTATGCAACCCTGGGTAAGTCCCATAATCTTTCCATCTGTTTTCCTATCTGTCCTCTTTATAATGGTATTAGATCTAGACAGGAAATTTTCCTATGAAAAATCTGAATTATTTTTAAAAGTCCAAATTTACAACAATATATTAAAACCAGGACTTATTTTATTTATATATTTTAAAAAGTCCTTGCGTGGCTTTTACTATATGATATAGTGATCTGACATAGAGAACCCTATATATCTATTTCCTAGTAAGTGCTAAATTTCCATTGATAAATATGTAATTAATATATTCAAGGTCATATCTCAAGACTCTAAATATATAGTTAAGTAATAGGTGAAATTAGATTAAAGTATTTGAAGATTTCAGTAGCTCTAGAAGTTGTTTACTGCATAAAAAGACAAAGAATCTATATTATATTAAATATAATATTAAATTAAAGCTTACAGAGACTTAGAGTTAAATAAGAATATTAAAAGTGAGGCAAAGTTTTATTAATGGGGGTTCAGTACGGAATACAGTCTGAGTCAAAGCTCTCTTCCCCCTATTCCAATGAGGTAAATATATAATAGCAAGAAATTTAAAACCTTTTTCATATGGGGAATGTTTGAAAAATAAATATTGAGAGTCATATCTGCAATTTCAAATTATATGCATTTTGCCAAGTTTCCTCCATGATTTGATAACTATTACTGAAGCTGTCCCTGTAAATATGACAATAAATTTTTGCATCTCCAGAGATCTGGTAAATATAGGCAGATGCACTTAACTACTGGTGAGCAACAAAAGTCAGTCTGCAGGAAACTGTGGCACTAATGTAGCTCTTGATTAATCTCTAATTACACTTTTGTCATCTTAGCAGGGAGACAATACTATAGCAGTTCCTAAATAGGCAGGCAGCATTTTGGCACCTAGCAACCAGCAGTTCTTTCATATTAGCTGCAGTGGACTCTGCTGTTACATGGAAGGTGGTTATGGATCACTGCTCTATTATTTATAGAGCAGCATTTACAGAGGCCTTCACAACAGTTTATAAATTAGCAGCTTAATAGGCCATCGCTTACTAAAAACATAGCATGAGCTGAAGCATCAAGTATGAAATTAAAATGTGACTTGGAGATAATAATGTTTGTAACACACATAGAAAGGAATGTTGATCTATTTCCCTGTTAACCATTTCACAGGCAGATTATATTAAGGTCTGTAAGCATTTTCATGCAGACATATATGTGCCTTTCTGTGAGAATATATCAACATATGTATTTATAGGTAATAAATCTTATATTTTTTGCTATATAGCATTTTAAAAGACTAGTATGAAAGCTTGTCTATATTTTTTCACAGTAGGCTAATATAGGACAGAGGTGGATGAGCCAGGAGAGCTGTGCTAAAAGGGATCTGCTAATTGGACAGCAGGCTGCAACAACACTCCAAGTGTCTTTGCAAAAGGGCCTTATTAGCTATCAATCAGACAAATAACACTAACTTTCTCCTGCCTCCTGTTCTTTGGTAACTTGTCAGTCAGAAGATCCACTGCAAAGACCTCACACCTCTGGTGTCATTCTGAGTGGAAGAGATTCAAAAGTGATTAAAGGCAGTAAATGAGATCTGGCAAGCTACAGATTGAATTTTATTTAATTGGCTAAAGAAAGGCATAAATTAATGCTTAAATATTATGGATTCTGGAATAAAAGGATTATTAAGAACGAGAAAACACAAGCAAAATAATTGCAAAAACATTCCTCTCATTTGCAGTGCTTGCTTAATTAAACCATCTCTTGGCACAGAAAGACAGTTCTGAGCACAGTGGTACCTGAAGCTTTTGCTGGCCTAGGTTCTGTTTTGCTTTCCTGTTCTCAAATTCATTGCCAGAGAAAGTCCCAGTACAATATATTATAGAGCTCATCACCTGGGTAGACATTGCAGATGATGGAGAGGTAGGAACACAATGGCCTTCATCTCCCCATGTTCACACAGCTGACTGAGGAAAGAGAAAGGTGAAGCTGGGCCAGACATTTCCATCCACAAAAATCAATAACAAAACTGGTGTTACCTTCAATGGAAAAGCAAATTATTTTAGGTCTGGTATCAAAGAGCCCACTCCTAAATGTGGTTCAGCTCTATTTGACTATATCCTTGGTTACAGAATATTTCTAAATTTTTTTAAGAGTTAAAAGATAAATGTGGTATGTATTCCTTTGCACAGGTAATGGTATTTTATTAATGTTTTTATGTTAAAAAAGATTTTTATTCTCAAGGTTAGGCTATGCCTGTAGAGATTATCCAGCAATATATTTTTTTTCACCAAGGTTTGGTGAAGGTTATGTCATGTATTAATAGCTTAAAATAAAATTATTTATCAAAGTTTGAAATTCCAAAGATTTCAGAACTTTACAAATACTATGATGTAGTGTTTCCCAGCTGTGTTGGTAACCCATTTCTATAGCACTGTTTAAACCTGGGTACAGACAGCCATATGCAGCTGTTTGAGCATAGAACTAAGACCCAGGGGACTAGCCCAAGCAGGTAAATTGACTTCTACAAAAAGATATTTTCTGAAGTAATCGCTGCCCTATTTTATACTTAGTAAAAAAAAAAAAAAAAAGCCCAGAAAGAGACTAACTAGAAAATTTACCCTCTGAAGTTTGGGTTCTCCTGAGAAACTTTACAAAGAGTGTTGCTAATACTATTTCCTCCATTATGGATGGCCAACACTACAGCTGTAGTCCCTGTTATTGAGAGGTGATCTTGTATGGGACTTAACAAATAATTAAATATTATTTGGGTTATTTAATGACAAAATGGTTACACCTAAAGCACTAAACTAGTGCCATCTGAGGGGGTATTTAGTCTGCTGCTCCCTAGGTTTCCATGGGGGAAGAATGCATAGGACCGTTCTCATTTTCTGTATATAATTAGTAGGTGAATTAGATAAACCATGAACACTCCTGCTGAGAAGAGAATTCCTTACAAAATCTCCTGCTCAAAAACACAGTAATTGACAAATGATTCCCATCTTAATGCTAAGAGATGTCTTATTCAGCTAGCTGATTTCAGAGGACTACATGTGTGCTCAAAGACATGGGGGCTGAGATGCATTTGAAACAGGAATTATGCCTAACGAATTGGTTATGTTGAGAAACTGGTAAACTGTGCTTGCTATTTGGTGTTGTAGCCACTAGAGTTTTAAATAGAAGAAGCTAACCTGTTTGAAAACCTGTTTGTGGGTGGGGACACATTTGCCAAGGCCTATGACTGGGAGCTCCTCTTAGCCACAGATTTCCACCAGTCTTGATCTGACTGTGGGGCTCAGGACGGACTTTGTATTGCTGCTATTCCTAGCTATTGAGAAGGAAATTACTTTCATCAGTGGAGATATAACTCCATTGATTAGGATATTTTTAACTTCATTTGTAGGCATCAAGGCACAAATGCTTTAAAGTTGACAATTTGCATAAATAAAATTCCTCTGCAAAAATAACTTGTAATCCAAAGAACTATAATTCTGCAATCAGAATAGGTATATTGTATATGGTAAAATCAGCATAAAAAAGAAAACAGAAAACATTTTTAGTTTAAAAATGATCTCAAAAGAAAGAAAGAGATCATAAATGAAATTAAAAAGATATACTGTCAATTACCTCTGATGATACAATTTCCAGCAATTCGTTTAAAGATGACACCTTGGTTTTAATGAATCACTTTCCAGGGGTTGTTTTTAATGAAATGTCTCTCTATAATGAATAATTTAGAATAAATAAATCCATACTTATATCAATACAAAAAATAAAGTGCTTTTATTAGTCTTGTGGATTTATTTGACATGGATAGTTAAGGATCAGAAAAAACTTCTGACACTAAGGTTTAGGGTCATTAAATGGATCACTGGAGCTTTGAACAGTAAATCTGTTCAGGACAGCTTCAGCTGATTACTTCAATCAGGCAATTTGTTTACCAAGCATTATAAATTTCATTTTATAAAATATGTAGACTCAAAGAACCTATGTCATCTCTAAAGTAATCTTCAGACGCTGATTTATTTTTTCAGTTCAATACATGCTTCACAGAAGTACCTTTGCTTGCTTGCTTTTAAAATGCTAAATATGCAGCCCATCTTTTCCTTCAAAAAATCCACATGAAAATACATGTCCTTTGTGAATTAAGGCTAAATGATGAGAATATTATCCCTGTGGATCTGTGAAATGATTCTATTCAAAAGCATAGTATTTGCTAAATTGGAAACAAAATCTGTATTTTTAGAATGTACTGAATATGTTTATGTTTGATAGTTAAATCCTGCTAAATCTGTTAAATCCTAAAAAATGATATAGGGTTAGGAATATATAAATAATTTATGTTCATGAAAAAGAATCATTTTGTAACAATGACTTTTTTTATATATATAACAAATGTTACAATGTTTGTCTTTTTGTTTTTGTTTTGTAATTATTAGCTGCTTCTAATGTTTGTTATGTACTTTTACTGCTTATATAAAACTTGAAGCATCTCAACCTTTCAAAAAAAAGACAATGTTGACTTTACATATTAGAAATTGGAAATTAGATGTAATGAAATGTGTGTGTGTTTGCATATGTGTGTGCATTTTAGACATTAAATGTAATTGCTTTTGTCTTTCCATTTGATTAAAGTAGATTCCACTTCCTGCATGTCTGCCACTCTTAAACATTGGTTTGCTGTTTGTATAGCTATCACAAGAAAAATCCTCTTCATGGAAATATTCAGAGAGAATAAAATGCTTTGTTAAACCATTTTGTTTATTTCTACATGTATATGTGAGTAAATATTTGAATTTTACATGAAATTCAAAATTCCCGTTATGCTTCATTTCATTGAGACAATTACTTTTGCTTATGTTTTCCCATTTAAAAATGTAGATTTTCTCCAAAAGTAGGATAAAATAAGAACATGAAAAAAACAATGATATTTAATTTTTAAAGCTTCATATAAAACAACGTTTGACTGATGCAAGTTTTAATCAAGTCTTTATGTTATTTTAGAATTCTTTTGTAAAGGATTTTACACAGAAACTAGGGGACATTGTAAATAAATTGAAGAATGTGGATGTGTTTATTCAGAAAAGCATGAAAGTAGGTACTGATAATGAACGCACTATAAGCACATGCTGAAATCATTTTACTGTGGAGGGACTTGAGTCACTTTCAAACCTTTTTTATTTCCCTTTTCATTTATGTGCAGTCCCCCAAAATTGATTCAAATGTAAAACAGTATTATCATCTTGGCTGTGTTTAGAGTAATACACAGTGCTTAAGGCTCTATAATTCACATTAATATCTGAACAAATGCCTACCAAATAACTATAAATCATAAATCATAAAATCTGACTCATGAAAGTTTTTGTCATAGTGCACAAAAGGATTTATACTACACTATAAAGGAAATATATAAGTTAAAAAAAAGGTTACCGAAGAATTACCATTACTTAAGCTCATGACTATCACTGGGGACATATCTTTTTTGTGTTTTGATTTTGGTTATATAAGTAAATTGCATTTTTTTCCACTATGTTTGCAGTCATTTACGCAGCAAAACAAATATTTGGCTTTCGTCTGATAGATACAGAACACTTAGTATTTCTTGTGCTGCTTAATTTTCTCCATTAAAATCAATTTTAAACTCATATTTTCTACTTTAATATATAAGAAATGCAAAGTGAAATGATACACAGAGACAGTGGAAATAGTGCTTTAAATAAAGTATAAAATAGTCCTTAAAAAGAGAGAATTTATATATGTGTCCTCACCTTTAAAATAATCTAGCAAACTATAGGTTTTCAGAAGGGAGAAGATACACAAAGGCACAAAGTATAATTGACATACTGTATGCACAGAAAGCAAAAGGGACTGCATGTGTACTCTTGTAATTGTCTTAAGATATCTGTAAAATTTGAATGATGTGGGAAATGTCTATGAGTAGAGAATTACCAGTTTTTCATCAGTATGATCGTGGGTTAGATGAGTGGAGGCTGAGGTGGATTAACAACTGGCTGGATGGCAGAGCCCAGAGAGTGGTGATCGCCGGTACAGAGTCTAGTTGGAGGCCTGTAGCTAGCAGGGTCCCCCAGGGGTCAGTCCTCAGTCCAGTCCTGTTCAATTTATTCATCAATGACCTGGATGAAGGCACAGAGTGCTCCCTCACCAAGTTTGCTGATGGCACAAAACTGGGAGGAGTAGCCGATACCCCAGAGGGCGCGTTAAGAAGAGCGTGTCCAGCAGGTCGAGGGAGATGATCCTGCCCCTCTACTCAGCCCTGGTGAGGCCACATCTGGAGTATTGTGTCCAGTTCTGGGCCCCCCAGTACAAGAGGGATGTGGAGCTGCTGGAGAGAGTCCAGCGCAGGGCCACAAGGATGATCAGGGGCCTGGAACATCTGCCCTATGAGGAAAGACTGAGGGAACTGAGCCTGTTCAACCTGAAGAAGAGAAGGCTGAGATGAGACCTGATCAGTGTCTACAAGTACCTCAAGGGAGGCAGTGAGGAGGATGGGGCCAGCATCTTTTCAGTGGTGGCCACCGACAGAACTACAGGTAAGGGCCACAAACTGAAGCACCAAAAGATCCACAGGAACTTAAGGAAAAAATTCTTAACAGTGAGGGTGTAAAATGTTGCAGTTTGAAAGCCGTAGTGGTGGTGGGCGGGAAGGAGATATCAAATCAGTATCGGATTCACCAACAGTCTGTGGACCGTAGGTCCAATCGCCTTCCTAGGAGCGAATCGAGTTCCCACATAGTGTGATCAACTCTAAGTTCGACTCTGGCAGTATCGGATTCACCAACAGTCTGTCAACTGTAGGTCCGACCGCCTCCCCCCAAACAAGTAGTCGAGTTCACAAACAGTATGATTTATTCAAATACAACATTTACAAAGCAGGTTTTGGATGTCAGTACAGGAAATTCTCTACTACAGCGTGGAGTTTTTAGCTAGCTCTGATGTACAAATGTGCAATCATCACTCACCCCAGGAGATGGGAGAGGGCTCTCAGTCTCGAGTCTCCTCAGGCGGCGTCCTGACCTGAGGGGAGGAAAGGGAGTTCAGCCCGTTGACTGACCCAAGAGTTACGATGGTTTCTTCCCTCCTCCTTTTCCTCCTGAGTTCACTTTTTATACTTTTCTTTACATTCAGGTGGAGCTTGAGCGACTAGAGTCATACTTAATATTGCTGAGAGAGATTGTGGAGTCTCCTTCTCTGGAGATCTTCAAGAGCCGCTTGGACGCAGTCCTGTGTCACATGCTCTAGGTGAGCCTGCGTGTGCAGGGGGATTGGACTATATGATCTCTAAAGGTCCCTTCCAACCTTAAGGATTCTATGATTCTATGATTCTATGGTGCCATTGTGATAGAGGCTTTAATAGTGTAATAACTATGCTCTTTTTTTGTCACTTAGTGACATCGAGAATTTCAGGAGATCTGGACTGGAAGACTGGATTCCAACTGCAATATCCTCTTCTATAAATATACAGATTCAAAAGCTTACTTAGAACAAAAGTTGGCAAAAATATTATTTTGATGAAACTTTTCATAGTGAAAGGTAGATAAAGGATTACCATATTTGTGAGTACACATTCATTCTGTAAAAAAATAATATAATATAAAAGTAATATGTAAAAAATAAAATATTATATATATATATAAAACGAAAAAATGATTATTTGATTTTTAAATTTTAAATTTTAAATGCACTTTTCTACTAAACCATTCATTTCAAATTTTCTATCAACATTGTCTAAAAAAAAACAACTTGAAGTGAAAATGGAATATTGAATGGAATATTTATTTGAAGCCAAAGAGATGGATATCTCTGTCAATAACTTAGTGGAAGAAAACTTAATATGTGATGTATTAATCAGACTTTAGTGGACCTATACAGTCGAGAGCTTGGCTCTAAGCTTTTGTCTGCTTACAGCCTAATTGATAACATATAGAAGGAATATAGATGGACTTTCCCACTGTGTTTAATTTGTGTAGCTTTGGTTCCTTGTTTCTTCTTTTCACATGTATAAATGTGTTCTAAATATATATTTTTTATATCTGCCCCTGCTATTCACTTTCCCACTGTGTTTAATTTGTGTAGATTTCGTTTCTTGTTTCTTCTTTTCACATGCATAAATGTGTTCTAAAAGATTTTTTTTACATCTGCTCTTGCTATTCTGCAGTTGGGGGTTTTGCACCTACTGCAGATGAAACTTCAGAAGAGCAGCTCTGAAAGAGAGTGTTGTTTTTGCCAAAGAAAAAAAAAACAAAAAGAAGACAACAAAACTGGCATACACAAAAATGTCTCTTCTTTATCATTCTAATCCAACTTGATTTTAATTTCTGAAAGGGTAACCCTAACACTCCACCAGGGAATACCTGGTTATCAAAGCTGAACTTGGCCTGCGAGCATGTGCAGTAGATTGTCTGAACTCTATGGGATAGACCTTCAGCTGGCATAAATAACGATTGCTGCATGTGAAATCAGTGGAGCTATGCTGATTTACACCAGCTTAGGGACTAGTCCTATGGGTTGATTTACTGCAAGCAATTTGAACCCATTAGACTTACGCCAGCATAAACCTGAAGAAGCCCAGTGGTGAATCAAGCCCCAAAAGAAAGAAATCTTTAGATAACTACTTAATGACTGTGGAAATATTGGCTGGCTCTCACAGGACTTCATTACCACATCTGATGAGAATGCTGATTTATGGAGATCAGTAAACAAATCTCCGTAGTACAAAGAGTGTCACAGAAAAAAACAGAGAAACATATCCTATACATGAACAGGGTATCTCAAGGACTGTATTTGCTTGCACTGTCTGATCCAGGCTAAGATTTAATGGAAGATGATTCTTACAAACACTTTGGATTTAAAGGCAGCTGAAAGGAGCAACACAAAGCTCTTGTGGCCTGTTGATATAAAAGGCTAGGGGCAAGGAAGATCCTAGTGCTGTTGGTTCATTCAATGACTCATCAGGCAACACTGGACTCGTCATTTGACTCTTTCTTGCCTCAGTGAACTCAACTGGAGATTAGGTGAAAAATGTAGGTATCTATTGGAAAACAAATGATTTACAACAGAGCTTTCTTGAGTAAACACATTACAAAGAAGTGGTAAATCTATACATTTTGCAGACACATTCATAAACAATGCAGCTGGTGTCTGTAACAATCCCAATTTCTTCTTTCTTCTTCGGGTTGCTTTCTTGTCTTATTCCATTACTGTCGCCATAAAACCATGCACATTCATACAGATCAATAACTGAGAGGAACTTCATTACTTTCTGAATCTGTGAACTGGTAAGAGATACACGAGTGAAAACAATTTCCCATTTTTTCTATAAATCAGTGCAGGCAATGAAGCCACTTCCATTTACCCTGATATTGGAAGTAAGTTTTAAAAAAATCTTTTAGACAGCTATCTGGACTGAGTAATTGTAATCTCTGGTGGTGTTTGCACATATGTGTGTTGGAGATGTAGAGCAAAAGCTGTTTGCAATCTGCTTTGCAAGTATTAGTGCATTTTGTGTTTTTCCAAGTATGCATGTGGCCCACAAACTGTTTTTACTGAAGGTCATTTCATTCAGTAATGAATTGTGTGTTCCTCATCTTGAATTGCTTTCAAGGTAAAAAAAAAAAAAAAAGGAAAAAAAAAAGAAAAAGAGAAAAAAAAAGAAAGAAACTTAATTTTGTAATTAAACCTCTATTGAGATCAAAATCAAACATTCAGATAAAGAAGTGAGCTGAAAGTCTGAACAGGCTTTGTTGTATTAATTTTGCATTTTAATGATTTGGATGAACCTTCTGTAGGCCACTACTGTTTTTCTCATCAAAATGATTACCAGAGCTTTGACTATGACAGATAAAAATACACAAATGTTCTGCTAAAGTATCAGATAAAAGATCTATAGATTACTTAGCCTGGCAGCATACAGGGCACATAGTACAAGAAATGTGAAATGGTGAAGAGCTTATGAAATACAGTTAAAAAAAAAAAACACATCCCATAAGAATTCAGATTCTTTCAAAGTTCAAATATCAACCAATTAAACCCACTGTTTATCTGTTGAGACAAAAAGCCGCAAAGATCCCTATGCTGTCTCACAGAAGAGCGTGCAAGTATAGCAGCAGCTAAGGAGTTTCAATCAGATAAACCGACATCTGTGACAGATAGCTCTCTTACACTGGAATCACTAAGCCTTGCTTGCCTTTCTCATGGGAATGATCCACCACTGTTACAGTATCTCTAATGCAACTACTAACATGTAGTTTTAGACTCATTCACAGTCTGAAACAAGATCACATTTACAGTGAAAAGCCAAAGTCTTAAATAGCATGGAAACTGAGTTCAGTTTTCCTTATCACTTCTCTTCTATAGCTTTAATCAGGTGTTTTATTTGAGGCTCAAACACAGTCTCAATGAATGGCCATTCATTTTTGTCATCTCTCTTTTGCTACTTTTTATGCTATATGCTCGTATCTACAACATGTAATCAGGAGTTAAGAAAAAAGAACTTCTCTGAGTAAAAAAAATGTTGTGCTTTTGTGGTGTAAATACAACAATTACAACAAATTACACAATTTTAAAGTTTTGGGCACATAAAAATAAGCTTTTTATGCACTAAAAAGCTTTTTTCTCAGAAAACTTACTCCATTTTGTGGGAATATAAGAATGTACTAAGTAGTCATCAAAAATTCTCAGAAAGGATGGAAAAGGACCCATTATAAAAAAAAATAGATTTATACTGAATCAGTAAACTTCAGGACAAGAAGAAAAAGTTATGTGATGAACCAAGGAATAGATCACATACGCTAACAATAGGACACAAGTAATATATAGTGTCAAAGCAAAGAAATGAAAATTTCCTAGAGGACAAGTCATTCCAAGAAGGAAGTGATACAACAATAATGCATCCAGAAAGGAACTCTTTCACTAGGTGAATATGAATGTGACATTTCAATCTCATTCCTGGAAGAAAATACCTGATGTCACATTGCAGATCCTAACAAATATAGATGAGAAAAGGACATTAATTTTGAACATGAGTTGATTCTTATCTTCATTTTCCTAAGCTGTGCTTGGATTCTATTTCTCTATGTTTTCTGCTATAGTCCTCTTTCTTCTAATTAAAAAAGAACTTTATTATATATCTGAAGCAAATCAACTGTACTAGCTCTAAATTTGGCCCTGTACATCTCAAATTAAATGACATCCCTCTCAGTCATTGATCAGCTACTTGTATTCTGATCAGGGTTTTCTTCTTGTGTGTTTTTAGTGGAGCAAAACCAATTTTGTTTATAGTTTATCTATTGTCTTGCCAGTCAGCACACAGGAAAAATCATGACTATCCTCTCAAAAGCCAGCTTCACTGACCATAGGGAATGTTGCCTGATTCTGTAATCTCCCCACATATCCATATACATTTTTGTCTCAAGTCAATAGGAGTTGTCTTCAGGGTAAAGCTAAGCACATATACATAGATTTTCTTTGCATTATTTGTTTTGTAGAAAACCATCTTTAGTGTTTAAAGTCACCCTTTACCTGTAAAGGGCCTGGAACTTTGAAGAGCAATATAAACAAATTCATTACCAGCACGTATTGCTAATAGTATTATAATGAATAATATTTACACCTTTATGAAATTAGAATGGTATTAAATGCTAGCTCTAAGGTTAAAAAAAAAGTCTAATCTCCTCCTTTGCAGAAAGATCTGAATTTCTTTCTATTCCCTGGAACTCTTACAAATGCACGAGACACAGTCTCAATACCTTCAGGAGCTGCTTCAAAGCAGATTATTGATATTCTGACTCACAGCTCTCTTGGTAGATATAGAGTGTCAGCTGCCTCAATGCTTGGCACCAACTTTCCTCTTCTATGCACCACAAACCAGAATTAATTGCAAATCAATCGAACAAAGTACAACTGATCAGTAAACCAATTAGTAATTTTAGCTGTTCATCCTGTCTTCATTTACTGAGAGGAAAGATGTGGGATGAAGGAAAGTAATTTCTAGTTAGCATTTAGGACTTTTTTCCCCTCCAATAACAAGGATGCCCTTGTAAAAACATTTCAAGCAGGGTCATATTCGAGTTAGGCAATTCTACTAGTTCCATTTCATTATCCTTTCTGTTCTTTTTATTTTTTACAGTTCTTTTTCTCATGATCTGGAGATGTGTGTGTATGTGAAATTTCTCCTCAATTGCATAAAAGTGTTGCAACAGCCAAGGCAGAGGGAAATTCTATTAAAGACTGGCTATTGATCTTGATTCCCTGAAGGATACTTAGAATTTTCTCATACTGTATTGACCTTTGTATTGTACATTTTTTCTTGTGCCAAGCGAATGCACTCTACAAGATATTCAAAAGAGGTACAGCATAAATCTCATATACCATCTTTTCATCATCTGATGAAGGTGTGTATAATACTGGAGATTAAATTTCCTGTTCTGTCATGGCTTATTTATCTGAATATTTATTCATTGGAAGTTCTGTAAAAAACATTTCAGAATGTTTTCTGCTCCAGATTATTCAACTCGGGGCTGTATTGTAGAAGCTAATTTGTGTGTGTGCAAAGGGAAATCAAGAGAAATGTAAAGAGAAAACATGAAGAAGTTTATTTGAATTTGAGTGAGTAGCTAGTATTTGGTCCCTGAGTATGTATAGAGTGAATGTGACATTTCAAAATAATGATAATAAAAAAATCCCCAAGAAATAATCCCCAATTTGATACTTTTTGATTAGATCTGAAGGAAAATGATGGTAAGGAAGCATAGATTTTTTTAACATGTGTTAATATGCTACCAAATACAGGGTATGATAACCATAACAGATGAGGGACATATTTCTTTACTCACTTTATTTTAGAATTAAAACAGTACAGAAAAATAGCTACTGAAATTCCCAAATGACAACATAAAAACCCAGGAACAGCATTCTTTCAGCTGTTTATGACTAGGGTCCCCAGATGCAGCGAATTCAGTCATAAGGTTGATTATACCAGTGCAAGCTTTTGCATGTAAGCTGCATGCCTTAAAAGAATGTGCCCTAACTGTGACTTAGCCACCATTTCCAAAGCTACTCAGAGCACCTAGGGCACAGATATCTCCTCTCATGTTCCTTAGCCGCTGTTCTGACTCTCCCTAGACACAGCTATTTCTAAAAGGGGAAAAGTATCTTGACTCTAGACAGGCATCTTTTGTTTTCAATTTCTGCTCTGAATCATGAATTAAGAAAGGAAGAGATTAGGACCTGGGCTCTCCCATTTTCCAGATAAGCACCTTGGCTCCTCTGAATTTCAATTGAAATTATTAATAGTTGTATGTTGCTTAAAACTGATTATTTTTCTGAAATGCTTATTTGTTTAAGTGTCTATCTATCACATAAGTACTTAGCTGCTTTAGCAAAGGAATTGTGGGAATGATGCACATCATTACATTTGTACTGATTTAACCTTTCTCGTTATTCCAAACAGAGGTCACTCCACTGAACCCATCTTATTCAACTGACTGTATTATTCATGGTTAAAACACAGCACATTTTACTTGATCTAGCAGTACATCTCCAAAAAAAAAAAAGCAGTTAAATGAATAAATGAAAAAATAAAAATTCAAATGCTTTAACTGATGAAGGAGAAAAAGAAAGGAAAAGAAACAAACAAACCCCGTCAGTCCAAAAACCTACATTTCAATGTCTCAGAAAGAAGTTCCTGGGGTGTCAAAATGTGCATAAAAGATTTTTGAAGAATTTTAGCTTCTTGTTTTACAGTAATTAGACACACAGGAAACAGATGCCTAATACTGTTTATTATTAGTCAAATTCTCAGTAGATTTCCTTTAAAAATATACAAAAATATAAAATTATTTTCTACATTTTTGTCATTAAATTCCATTTTCACTTGTTAGAATGAATAAACTTCATGTAGAAACAAGCACATTTCAATACGCACTCTGAGCTCATGACACTTCAAACACTATCTAATTAAAAAACAAAATGCACATATATTTTTTTCCAGGGAAACAGCATTTTTTGTGTAAAACTTTATTACCTAAAAAATGGAAACTTGAACTCCAAAGCCTGCCTGTCTGTTGTTGCAGCTTGGAGCGGGTC